>JBBYHK010480025.1:0-18034 GCA_038382065.1 Adansonia grandidieri | reverse complement strand
TGAATGATTACAGAAAATTCATTCATAAAATATTATCTCATAAAATGCTCTTTTAGAGAGAATCATGCATTGTAATAGGTGGAAGAGAATATTCATATTAGAATGCTACCGCCATAATTCATGTTATGTGAATCTTTAATTGAGTGAGAGTTTGGCTAGAGTAACTCATGGTCATATTAAAGTTTTGGATTTAATTATCACATATTCAAACTTTTGGTTTATCATATGGGCCAAGTGAGAGAATGTTGAACTTTATGTGGCCTACATAATAATAAATAGACAAAGTTAATTAAATCAAATTATTAAAGAGAAGTTATAAAGTAAACCCTAATTCAGTTTAATTACTCTAGTGGTAAGAGTTAGAGTTTACTTTAGTAATTAATTAGAATAAAGACTCTTTGATGGTAGGATACAATTTTAATTAATCTTCTAGTATAGGTCCATAGTCTAGTCTATATAAATTGCTTGTGCACCATCATAAGGTAATTATCAAAAAATAAAAAAAATAGACTAGAAAGCTTACATAGATGGTCATTTTCATGTACTTTAAGTAAAACTGCATTCTTGATCAACAATTCAATTAAAATCATATTTATATTATATTTTTTTATATTATAATCTCTTTTAAATATTATATATTTGTATAAATTTTAAAAATTTATTTCACCGGCATTCAAAGACAGATAAAAAAAGGGATTGCAGAGGTCTTCGCCCTTTACTTGTCTTCCAATTATTTTTTAACCAAAAAGATTATAAAAACTTATTTGGCCAAAAAAGTTTAGATTTGACTTTCGCCTAACATGAACTTTTAGCTACTCCTCGACGCTATTTATAAGGACGAGTTATGCATTATTTATTTATGACTTAAAAAAAATTATATTTAATATATTATTCTTGGATTAAAAAAATAATATATTAAATATACATTTTTACCTTAATCGATATCTAATAGCATTGACAATAATTAATATTTTTAAATTTTAATATATTAATAATTAATATTATTAATTTTTAATATATTTATATTATTTATATTATTTTTTTATTATATTCATGTTACGTAGTCGTCATGCCCAACAAGTCTTCAATTTTAAGTTGAACTCTCGTTGATGATTTCTATTCAAAAGGCTCCAATGTCAACGACGGATCACGTAGCTCCAACAGTCCAGCATCTTGTTTTATCGCTCTTTCCAACACCTACCGTTGAAAAATAGGGTGGGTACAAGGTAAGGGTTCTGAACTGTTAATCCTGTCGTAAAAACAAGTAGATTGTAACTAACAAGATATTTACCCCTAATCAGCCACCTTCTTTCATCTCGATAAATGGTTTTTTTTTTTTTTTTGTTATATTTAAAAAAAATTGTTATATAGGTTGATATTCAAATTTTAAATAATTAAATTTATTAAATATTATTTAAAAAATAATTATAAAAATTAATTAATTAAGTACCTATTGTATTGCAAGAAAATGCTACTATACCCTAACGGTGACAAAAAAGAAATAGAAACAATCACGTCCCCTTTCACTTGGCCTTTTCAGAAATATAAATAAATAAATAAATAATAACCCACTCCTGATTGGGAGATCAATCAATGCTATAATCAGTTTCTTTGTTTATGATAATCTACAGGACAAATCAAGGTAGGTTTTTCATTTTTTTTTTTTTTAACTTCCTAATTGAATCTACTTCATATGTTCTTTTTCACTTGACAATTCAGCTGGTTTTGTAACTTTGTCTCCCGGAGACTTTCAAATTCGAAGGCTGTCTTCACGGTTCTCATCTAATTCGGCAATGCGTGATAAGCGAATGAATCTACAATCCCCTTACTGTTCTTTGGGGGCTTTTCCATTTCCTTAGACAGTTAAGAGGATTAGAATTTTCACTTCTTCAAAAATAGCCCTTTGGATACATTTAAGAGATGAGATAAATCATATCAGAGAATCAGTACACGACTCTGTGATTAAGCAAGGGATCAACCATTTATGTCATTCACTTTTCTCAACATAGCGGAACTCCAGAACTTACTCTTTGTTCTTCTACAGATATCAATAACATATGTGCTAAGGGAATTGGACACTAACAGACTTTAAACTCATTGGTTTTTTTTTTTTTTTTGGTTGATAGATGTATAACATATCTAAGCAGGAATTATAGCTTTTTTTTTTTTTTTTTTGGAAAAAAGGTATATTGCATGCTTCATTTGACGTTAGCACAATTTCTATTGTTTTTTACAGATTGGATAAAAACAATTTTTAAATGAAGTATTCAACTCCGAGAATGCATTGAAAAAGAAATCGTGATTCGGTAAACAGAATAAAAATTCAATTCCATCATCAATAGATTGATTCATATGATTCGAGGAAGAATGAGAAATTTTTTATAAATTGAAAGTTCAAAATGCTTGGATATCAAAATGGGGAAATGTATAGGATACAATTTGAAGGATTTTGTGGGTTCATGGAACAGAAGTGTCACAGAATGATATCTATTGCAATGAAATTGTGGGCAAATATCCTCTAGATTCAAACAATTTCCACATGGGAAAGCACTGTCTTCTGATACTAGGGAACATAACTTTAGCTAATATTCCTTCAGACTAGAGGCAACATAACCTTTGAAATAGCTTGATTGAGACTTAGGACGGAAGCAGTAATGTCAAAGGCCCATTTTGCATTGGTTCTTCTGGCAACAGATAAGATTGATGCTAAAATTGAGTGATCGTTAAACAAGCAGATAACATAATCATTTGTCTCAAAAGTTTTATTTACAACTGCATGTTTTCCAAAGAAAACTGATGCTTCAAGAAGCGCAAACAGGAAAAGCTATACCTTCAGAACAGGATTCTCTTCCCAAGATCCTCCTTTCTGTGTATTATTATACAAGTTTAGCACCATCTACTTATCAGGGTCTACTGGGGGGGGGGGAGGGGAGCTTATAGAAAACCCTTCGCTTGTTTGGGAGTTCCCAAGACATCTTAGTTTCTGATGTCTCACCTGAAAGTAGAAGTTGATACAGGAAGCAATGATCAAAAGCTTCTCAAAGGAGGATTTGTGTTGCGGTTCTTGTTGTTGCATATTGGCAACGATAATTTTCCATTGTAAGAAAATGACCTCTTCATGAAACTTGGCCTATTTTGCAAAGATCTACCCATGGAAGACTGACACATCAATCTCAGCAAACTTTGATTCCCTGCCACTCTCCCTGAAACAATTCTGACGCTCGGTTCTTTCCCTTTACTCAATTCATTATCTGAATTGCCATTAGATCCCTCTGGAATAATACCATTAGCAAGATCCTGGCTGATCTGAGAAGCTGCCAAGGAATCCAAAGAGACTGATCTTCTCATTGGTTGAATCCCATCCCCTGCTCCCGAACTTTCACCTTTATTGCCCTCATTTTCAACGGCTAATTCTTCTTCTCCTTCTTCTTCGTCTACTCTAATCCTTATTTCACTTCTTCCACCATCACTTCCTCTCTCAGGTTCTCTATCATCTTCCATGATTACAACTTGGGCTTCCTCAATTACTCCTGAATCTTGAGTATTTACCTCAGACGATGATGGTCCTTGATTAGCGGTGTTTGAGACAATAGGTGCCCGGCACATAGGACAATTGGTATGCGATCTAAGCCAAGTATCAATACAAGGAATGTGAAAAGCATGGCTACACTTTGGCAACAACCTGAGAGTCTCATCTTCTTCAAACTCGTTCAAGCAAACAGAGCACTCGGTCCCTTCAACAAGACCCTCAGCTCTCTTATACTTGCAAACCGCGATGGAATGAATGACAGCTGGTTGCAGACCGACGGTGTTGATGTACCAGATGGGATGGTCAAGGATAGGACCATGATCTTCATCAAAGAATTCATCACGGGTTTCAGCTGTTTCAAGCTGCGATCTCCTCCTAGCATCAGACCGGCGTCTCCTGACATAGTAAATAAAAAGGCATAGAACCAGAAAAGCTGAGGCAAGAATTGTAAAAGTTGCGATCAAAACCTTGCTGGATTTCACTGTATGAGAACTGGACTCAGGAACAGGACTCGGAGGAGGGTATAGCTCAGGGTAAGGAGAGTCAGGACATAACCCGGGACAAAACTGATAACATGCTAAATCACAGAATTGGTAACATAAGTTACAGTCATGTATTACGGTTTCATTGCTAGAATTCGACATCAATTTTCTATGTTGAAAACCCATTTACAGGAACCAAGGATCAAACATCAAAACAAAAGCAAGAGAGAGAGAGAGAGAATGATTCCAGGAAGCAGAAGAAAGAAAGCAAGGGGGAGAAGAGAATTACCTTGTTAGGTGAAGGATAAGATGGAGAAAACTAGGGGAGGGGCTGGTGACATCAAACAACTTCATTAGTTTATTATTATTATTATTATTATTATTATTATTATGTGGTTCATAATGCTTTAGTCTATAGATGGAAAAGTTTGAATAACTTATAAAGATAATGCATAATGGAGAATAGAATATGAATCTTTTTCCTTTGTTTGATCTTTTCCGTGTAGGTTTTTGACTCTTTTTTGATAACAAGTTTCTGACTTTCTCGGTTGTCATTGTGGTTGATATTGTACTATAGCGGAATGACAGAGTTAAGTACATATTAATCAATTTTGATTGAGGAATTCTTTTTGATAAATTGCAAAAAATATATTTTAATATTGAGTATATAACTATTGAATTTGAAAAAGAAAATTTTTTTAGCAATTTTATTAAAAATTAAAATTAAATATTAAATCTGATTATATTGTAAGATAAGTGTTCATATTAAAAAATTAGTATTTAGCAAATTGATATTGAAAAATTTTTAACTTCATAAGTGAGTTAAGAACTTATCACATGTATTATTTTTAATTTTAATTAATTTTTTATTATATTTATGGGTATTTATTATCTTCTCGTAGATTCTAAAGATTTCACTAGCAATATATAAAATAATTTTCCTATATTAAATTTAAGAAACCATTCATTTTATAACTTTAACCTTATTAAGTTAAAATTTTATATTATTCAAGATAGTTTTGAATAATAAAATTAAAATAGTATATTATATATATATATATATATATCATATATATATATATATGATATATATATTTAAGTCTAACTCCATTTTCCGTACTTTTTTTCTAATAGAAATTTCTCTTATTTTTTATTCTATAATACTCTAATTTATCAATTTTATAGTTATATTAAAAGTGTATATTATTTATAAATACATTAACATATAACACAAATAAATTCAATTTTGGATTTTCATATCATCAAAATAATTTTATACTTGCCGTTTATTTATTTATTTTTTTTACCTGGAATAATTTTTCACAAACAATTGGTGTTGGTACCTCAAGATGCACCTTTTTCCTTTTTACACAATTACATTAGTTCATTGCTATTATAAACGACAAATATCAATTCATTATAAATATGATTATGGGTGAGAATTAATTGGTTTGGATTGATTTAATTTATTAATTCGAGTAATTAGGTTCAGTTTATTCAATTTCGAAATTAATTAATTTCGAAAATCGGTTAGTTCTATCAACTTTTGATTTCCAAAATTGATAACTGAATAGACCGAATAAATCAATTATTTTTTATTATATTTTATATACAATATAAATAAAATATATTTTTATAATAAATTCATGTAATATAATATAATATTTATATTATATATTGGAAAATATAAAATTTTTTATATTATAATATAAATAATTTATATGTTAAAACTTTTAAACCGCATTGATTGACTTAAGTTCAATTCAGTTATTTTAATTTTGAGATATTTTTTAGTTGGTTTGGCAAGTTTTAAAAATTTATTCAATTTAATTGATTTTAAAAATTTTAAAACTAAACACTGACCAAATGCTCACCTCAAAATACAATAAAAAGAAATCATATAGCACTGTTTGTTTAAAGTCTAAAAATAATAGATGATGATAAAAAAGGCTAAAACATTAAAAAATTCAAGAACTATTTTAATATTTTAAATAAATTTTTTTATTCTTAATATACTTAAATAATTCGTATTTCAAATGAAGTGTAAATTTATGTTATAGGCTTATTGTAAATTAAAAGTTAAAGATTTAATTAAAAATAATTAACGATAAACGATTTACTTAAGTATAAATTAAAAGTTAAAACTTTATTTATGTAAAATAAAAATTTATTTAAATAAAATAATAAAATTAAGGACTTTCTATTATTTTGACCATAAAAAACAAAGTCCAAGCTCAATTTGATCCGATACCTTTTTTATGTTATTAATAAATAATAATTAAGTCCTTTATTTTATGTCAGCATTACCCTCACGGCATGCTGCAATGCAATCCCCTTTCTCTTTTATTTTTTCCTTTTCACATTAATGCAAGCAACAAATCTCATTATTAAGAAAATATATTAAAAAATTTAGTGAAATAAAAAAAAAAGAAAAAAAAAGGGCAATATTCTACTTATATGACGTTATAAGAAAGGAACAAGCTTAGTCGACAAAACGAGTTCAACCACTACCTTATGGATTTAATATTTAATTATGCTAAAAAAAACTAAATTGTAAGTCACTCTTAACTTTAGAAACAAAAAACTAATCATGCAAACCTAACTCTTAGATTTTATAATGAATGTAAAACGAATATTTTAGACAAGTGGGTGTTCATTTTTCTTAACCAAAGACAAAAGAAAAGAAATAAAAAATGGACTTTATGTTTTACATATGATATTAAGTTTTGTAAAAGATTATCGAATTTATAAATTTAATCGTAATTGTATAAATAAAGTAGATTCGATTAATGATTTTGAATAAGTGATATTTTTTGAATAAAAATCAAATTAGATTCGAATATCAAATTAAAATTATTATTTGAATCTTGTTGATGTTTTCCTCGCGGGTACTAGAAGCTGGGCAGGACCCTGCAATACAGAGAAAGTCAAGAGGACACCGGAGTTTCTACTTTGGGGGCCCTCTCCGAAGGTTAAGTCAGAAGAGTATTTGGTGTAATGGTGTATATATGTTTCTGGAGTCGAATCCTTACCTTTGGGCATGCTTACCCTTTTTATAGGAGTCTATTTAGAGACATTGTGTCAGGTGATTTGGTAGTGATATGACCAACGCCGAGCTAGGTGTCAGGCTATGGTGCCTAGTGGTCAGCTCCGTCAATTGGCCGCAATTCAGTAGATGTCAATTCCGCATTTAAGTCATTATCGGAGAGGTCACATCGCTATCAGGTAATGTTGGGCGATTGGCTTTATGGTACTATTTGGCGATCGCCCGTCCGGGGGAAAAGCGGACCGGTGATCATTTGGCAATCGCTGTATGTGGAGGTATAACAATTGTCCCCCCGCCCCCGCAGTCCAAAAAGGCGGTCATAAAGTAGCTCGACATTTTGGACATGTGTGAGGAGGAGTTGACGCGTGGCATTTGGGGCCTAACGCGCGGGAGGCGAGAAGGTACAATTGTCCTTATTAATGGTAGCAGTAATGGCAGGGTAAAAGAGGGGCGTGGGAAAGGGAGAAGGAATGAGATGGGCACACATGTCCTGACAGGGGATTTGTAAGGGCATGTTTTAGGGGATACGAAACGACGAGGGAGGGCACGTGTCAGTGGGGGGTAGAGTGCCAGGGTGGTGTAGTTATGTCGCTCAATGGGGTGGTGACACGTGGTGATAGGGGAATGGGAAGAGTCCAGACTGTGTAGGTATATAATGGGGTATGGGGCTGAGGAGTTTCTCCATGTTTTTGAAAAAGAGAGAGAGCAGAGTAGAGGTTAGATAGCTTATTTGAGGAGAAATGGTGAGTTTTTGATAGTTGAGATATTATTGGTAAGGGGTTTATCGTAGTGTCTTAGCATTTTAATGGTTTTGTGCGGTGTTTGGCAGCGATCATGCTTGTGGAGTTGCGAGTAGGAGCACTGTGAAGAGTGAGGTCTTTGTTTGGTGAGTTATGGTGAGTTCTTGTGCCCCCTCTGTTTTTTGTTAGTATTTTTGGGTTTGTGGGGTTGCAGCACATGGTAAGGAGGGGCAAATTGTTGGTGAATTCGATGGCGAGAAAGGGTAGATTGGAGGAAGTAGGTAACGATGTGAGGGCAATAGTGGGGCATTTAACCTAGAGGGAGATGTCTGGTTGCGTAGTGTTGAAGGAGGAGGAGGAAAAGATGAGAGAAGTGGTCGCCAAATAGAGTGGCGATCAGGAATATGAAGGGTCTAGTCGGGGTGAGGCTGAAGAGGCGATCGTTGGGGAAGTGGTTGAGGAGGTGACCACTGATATGGACACCGAAGCTGTGGACATGCATGTCAGGTCGGTGAACATGTAGGTGGTATAGCGATGGATGTATGATAGGGGGTGGATCTGGAGAGGTAGCAAATTGCGGAGGTAGGGCCACTTCAGTGAGCGACATTTGCTGAAGGGAACAGTGCTGCATTCTACCTGCACATTTTCAAGGCTGGCTTCCACCTGCCTCTGGAGCCCTTCTTCTATGAGCTGCTGGAGGCATAAAATTTGTTGCCCAACCAGTTGAAACTGAACAGTTAGACGATCCTCCGGACTTACTTTCTAGTGTGCAAGGAGAAGGGGTGGCGACCATCAATTGGGGTAGTGAAGGAGTTGTATTTTTTGAAATGGGGTGAGCCTTGTTTTTATTATTTGTAATCAAGGAAGGAGGAAAGATGGTGGTCGACCTGCTGTCGAATGCACATATATGGTGGGACCAATTCTTTATGGTGACTAGGAAGGCGGGCACAGAGTGAGGTTTTCCAGTGCGATGGGGTAGGAGGTCGAGGGCGAGTAACAAGAAAATTGGCCTGGAGGCTACGGAGAAGGATCAGGTGTTGTTCTTTAGACGCAGATGCATGAGCAGCAGGATATACTTGACGTTCTGCAATATCCAAAGAGAGTGTTTGGGCGAGATTTGAAGGACGTGCCAAAAGGGCTAGTGCGTCCCGTGGGGCAACGAAGGCAACGGCGTTTGTTACGACATCAGAGAGGTATGGTGTAAATATGAGTTTATTTAAGTGTGAGATTGGCGTATGTGTTTGTTGAACAGAGGTGCTGGTATATGATGTTGTGTTTCTAGGGGAGCATGTAGCAGAGGAAGGAATAGAAGATGCAGAAGAAGGAAAAGGGGTTGGGGAGTTGGTGGTCTATAATGTCGAGGGGCGTGTAGGGGGGAGTGGTGATAAGCGGGGGGGTAGTGTGGATGGTGGCGATCGTCTGTCTACTCAGTGGATGGAAGAGGGTATTTGTTCTGAGCACTCATAATTACGAAAAAATGTATGATGGTACTGACCTAGATGTTTGATCTGTTTTGCAGGAATGGACCCAGTTCAAACAGCATTGGCGGAGCGGGCGGCTAGGCAGGCTACTGCAGAAAGGGCAGCTGCTCGTCAAAGACGAGGAAATAGAAATATGGGCGAGCGAGCTGATGCTGAAGCGGGCATCATAGCTGGTGTGGCATCCAATGGTCACCAAGAGGCTGCTATGCTGATGTCTTCTGCGGTGGCTGCTGGTGTACCTGTGTCTCAGCCTGGTGTAGAAACGGTTGGGTCAAGCGGCGAGCCAGTACCTAGGGCACCTTCACAGCCGAGTACCATTTCTAAGAGGCTGTGAGTGAGCCATGGGGCACCTAGTTCGAGTGGTCTTGGCATTCTTCGTAACGGTAGGGTGCCAGACTTCGAGGCAGCCTTAAGGTGAGAGATGAAAGGAGTGGCGACTGCGGACTAGGAGGTGCTATCGAGGAAGAGTCCAGCTCAAAATCTGAATGCGGCCATGATTAGGCTGGTGGAGGCACTTCACTGCCAGACGGCGTATACTTGCTAAATGGGGAACTGGCAGGAGAAGTTCAACCTTTAAGCATCCAAAATAATGGAGCTGAACGCTCAAGTTAGAGGCGTCCTTGAAGGAGATCAAGGAGATGAGGATGACAGAGATAGCCGAACTACTGCTGAAGGGTGAGAAGGTGAAAGCAGCTACTGCTGAGTCTGCAAACAAGTTAGAGGAGCGCGACACAGAACTAGCTTCCGCTAATTCTAGAGTGGCTGAGATGGAGGTTCGTCTTGGCGATCTCGAGGCTCGCCACCAGGATGAGTTAAAGAAGCAGCAGGAAGAGATATTCGACAAGCTGTTCGCTGCTGTGGATTCATATCGCCGTAGCATGCTATATGGGGTCCAGTTGCTTCGTGGTCTCTTGGACTTGCAGGCAGTTAACTTAGGGCACCTGTATACGCCTCCTGAAAACTTTAATGTCTTATGCCCTAGTCAGCAGGAAGTGGATGCAGGGCGGTCGAGGGATGCAGCCTTGATTACCCCGATAGCTGAAGAGTCTGAGCAGGGGGAGTTTGGTGATGAGGCTGGTGCTCAGACCGTTTCGTCGACTAGGGATAAGTAGTGATTTGGCTTGTAAATAATATTATGTAAATGACTTATGATTGAATGAAAATTTTGTTTTGTGTAAACAACTTGTGTAAATGATTATTAGTTGTGTTTTCATAATTATTTATTGTAGTTTGTTGTTTTTGAGATTGTGGGTAAAGAGATTATGGTGTATTTTTTGTGTTGAAAGATGGTTGTCGTGATGTTTTGCTGAGGAGAGTAGAGTGTTATTGTTATGCGGGTTGGTAGTATGTGACCTTGGTGGTCGGTTTAGGTAATTACCTTGTAGCAATAATGAGTTGTGCCATGGTGGTGATTGCTTTGTAGTAATTAAGAGTCGTGCCATGGTACCGATTGCGTGATAGCAATTAAGAGTTATGCCTTGGCAGCGATTGCGTTGTAGCAATTAAGAGTCATGCCATGGTGGCGATTACGTGGTAGCAATTAATAGTTATGCCTTGGCGGCGATTGCGTTGTAGCAATTAAGAGTTGTACCATGGGAGCGA
Source organism: Adansonia grandidieri (assembly GCA_038382065.1). Classification (NCBI taxonomy): domain Eukaryota; kingdom Viridiplantae; phylum Streptophyta; class Magnoliopsida; order Malvales; family Malvaceae; genus Adansonia; species Adansonia grandidieri. The sequence goes on along the minus strand of JBBYHK010480025.1, from coordinate 7,154 downwards.
TTGCGTGATAGCAAGGAAGAGTTGTTTGATCTGTGAGTTGACTTTTAAGGGAAAGGTCTATAGTGGCGACCATAAGTATTTGTAGCGGATACACTTACAAATAATATTTCTTTAGATGGGCGGCGTTCCATGTGCTAGGGATGGTGCACCCATCTAATTCTGTTAATTTGTAAGCACCAAAGCCTAGAACTTGGCTGACTTGATAAGGTCCTTCTCAGTTTGGGGATAGCTTTTTCCTTTTTCCTACTGGTCGACTGGCTTCGCAGTTTCAAAAGATGAGGTCACCAACCTAGAATTGGCGATTACGCACTCATCGGTTATAATGTCTACTAACCTGTTGTGCTGGGACAGCCATGTGGATTGCGACGTCTTCTCTAGCTTCCTCAAATAGGTCGAGGTTGCCTTTGAGATGTTCAGAATTGAGCTCAAAGTCGGGGTAAGCAGTGCGTGAACTCTGTACCCTATTTCGATGGGTATAACTGCCTCTGTTCCGTAAACAAGGCTGAAAGGAGTAGCTGCGATCGCCTGAATTTCAGTTATCCGGATTGCTCAAAATATACCAGGCATTTCATCGGCCCATGCACCTTTTGCGTCATCCAATTTTTTCTTTAAAGGTTGTAGGATGTTCTTGTTCATTGATTCAACTTGGCCATTTGGCTGAGGGTGGGCGACAGAGGTGTGAATAAGGTTAATGCTGAATCGTGAACAAAAATCATGGAGTTTGTCAGTCGTTAGTTGCTTGCCGTTGTCTACTATGATGACATTGGGTACTCCAAATCGGTAGAGAATGTAACGCCAAATGAAATTTTCCATGTTTCGGGTGATGATGGTGGTGACTGGGTTGGCTTCAACCCATTTCGAGAAGTAATCGCAGGCAACCAACAAAAATTTTTGTTGGGCGATCGCTATGGGGAATGGGCCCAATATGTCTATTCCCCAGACATAGAACGGCCAAGGACTGAAGATCTACTTTAGCGCGTCGACTGGTTGTCTGGGAACAGGGGCGAAGCGTTGGCATTTGTCGCATTTTTTGATGAATGCAGTAGCATCTTTTTGCATTGTAGGCCAGAAGAATCCTTGATGCAAGGCTTTAAGGGCCAGTGCCCATCCATCAAGGTGGTTACCGCAGATGCCTTCATATGTCTCTTTCAAGACGTAGGTCACCTCAGTAGGGGTGAGGCATCTGAGTAATGGAAGAGTGAAAGATTTTTTGTACAAAAAGTCATTGAGAATTATCTACCTGGAGGCTTTCTTTTCCAATCTCTTTTTCTGCAATGGATCAGATAGAGCGTGCTTTTCTTTAAGAAAGGAAATAATTACTGTCATCCAGTTTTCTTCAGCGTCATCTGTAATGTGATGAACGTATCTGTCGTAGCTGGGTGCTGGGAGGCACTCAAGGAGAATTTTTCCCCTAATGGATATATCAATGGCGCTAGCCAGTTTAGACAGAACATCAGCCCTTGAGTTGTCCCCTCTAGGTATCTACTTGATGGTGACATGGGTGAATTGTTGGGAGAGGGTGGCAACAACTTTGTGGTACTTGGCGAGTAGTTCATCCTTGACGTCGTATAGACCGTTTACCTGGCTAGCTACTAGTTGAGAGTCCATGTAGGCGATTAAATGATTGGCACCCAGGGTTTTGGCTAACTCCATGTCAGCGATTAAAGCCTCGTATTCAACTGCATTGTTGGAGGTGGTGAACTGAAAAGAGAGGCCATATTGCCTTTCATAACCTTGGGGATCAAGTAGTAATACTCCAGCTCCACCTTTTGCCTTGCCAGAAGAACCATCAACAAAAATTTGCCACTCACTGGTTTTGATGCTTGGGGGTAGGTGACCAGGAGTGTTGGTATGATCGCCTATTTGGGTAGGGTCTAGTGGTTGGGCTTGCAATTCCTGGAAGAAACATTCGGCGATGAAGTCAGCTAGCGCTTGTGCTTTGATGGTTTTTTGGGGATTGTAGGTGAGTTTGAATTCACTAAGTTCGATGCTCCAATGAATGAGTCATCTTGCAGAGTCGACTTTGAGGAAGACGTCTTTAAGAGGCTGGTTAGTGAGTACAGTGATTGGGTGCGCCTGAAAGTATAGCCTCAGCTTCCTTACTGCAATGACAAGTGCAAAAGCCAGTTTTTCTAGCTTGCTGTAATGAAGTTCACCAGCTTGCAGTGCCCGACTAATGTAGTAGACAGGATACTGATGCCCCCGTTCTTCGCGGACTAAGACAGCGGCAACAGTTTCATCTGACATGATGAGGTAGACAAAAAGTGATTCTCCATGCTTCAAACTTGCGAGTAATGGGGGAGTGCTTCGATATTGTTTGAGTTGGTCGAACGACCGTTGGCACTCTTCAGTCCATTCGTATCTGGTCACCCTCCTAAGCTGTCTAAAGAAGGGTAAACATTTCTCTGCAAACTTGGAGATGAAACGGTTGAGTGCAACTACTCACCCCGTCAGACGTTGCGCCTCTTTTGTTGATTTTGGCAGGCTCATTTGCATGATTGCACTGATTTTTTCAGGATTAGCCTTAATGCCTCTGGAAGAGATCATAAATCCTAAAAATTTTCCTACGGACACACTCAACACACATTTTAAAGGGTTAAGTTTCATTTTGTACTTACGGAGGATGTGAAATGTCTCCGAAAGGTCACTGAGGTGTTGATGAAGAGAGGGGCTTTTGACGAGCATGTCATCCACATAAATTTTCATTGAACGCCCGATTTGTCCTTTGAAAAGCTTGTTGACCAAGCGTTGATATGTGGCACCTGCATTTTTAAGCCGAACGGCATGACTTGATAGCAAAAGGTCCCGTCTTCTGTTATGAACGTCATTTTTTCTCGGTCGTAGGGATCCATCTTGATTTGGTTGTACCCTGAGAAGGCGTCTATGAAACTTAAGAGTTTGTGGCCTGTGGATACGTCAACCAGTCAATACTGGGGAGAGGGTAACTGTCCTTTGGGCAGGCTTTATTTAAATCTGTAAAGTCGATACACATTTGCCATTTCCCTGAGGCCTTTTTAACCATGACTACATTAGCAAGTCAGTCAGGGTGTTTAACTTCTCTGATGTAATTGGCTAGTTGTAACTTGTCAACCTCTTCGCGTATCGCTTGGAGCCGTTCTGGAGCAAATTTGCACTTCTTTTGTTTGACCGGTAGGGCTCGTGGGTCCACATGGAGTGAGTGCATGATGACGGTCGGGTCAATGCCAGGCATATCGGCTGCGGACCAAGTGAATACGTCGGCATTCTTTCTAATAAATTTTGCGAGGAGGTTCTTTTCTTGAGCATCAAGAGAAGAGCCGACGCTGGTAGCCAATCCTAGATCCAAATCATAAAGGGCTAGCTTTTCAGTGTCTTTGACTGGCTGAGGCATCTGGTCATGAAAACCATCTCTGGCGTCTAGTTGCTCCAGGTTGATCGCCTCTGGTTGTGCAGACGTGATAGTGTGAACCGATGGTTTGGAGGCATTGTCATGGATTATGGTTGGCTGGTGCGTGGCTAATTTAATTGACAACAGGTGGCATTGGCGTGCAGTTCGTTAGTCAGAATGCATATATCCAATCCCTGTAGGCATGGAGAATTTCACCGTCAAGCAGTAGACCGCAGTGACTATTTTTATCTTTTTTCATCAATGGTCGGTCGATGATCGCATTGTAAGCGGAAGGCTGGTCAACAACAAGGAAATCGACCAAGGCGTTCACAGTGTGTTCCTTGTCGCCCATGGTTACTAGGAATATGATCGTCCCTTTGACGGGTATTGGTTGATTAGCGAATTCGTAGATTAGAGGTGATGGGGTCAGGTTACCTGCAGTAAAGCCCATGCGAAGGAAGGCATCCCACTGCAGAACTTTCACAACACTCCCGTTGTCGATAAGGATTCTGTGGACCTGGTAATTGCCTATGGCAGCGGAGACAATGATGGGATCATTTTTGTGATCAGATAGGAGTTGTGAGTCAGCATCATCAAAACGGATCACCCAATCAGTTTGCTTAACACGCTTGGGTGCCACGTCGACCGCCAATACAAAGCGGAGGTGGGACTTACGTTTTGACTTGCTAACTGCCCAAGACTCCGCTGGACTGACGATCATGCTTGTGATGCCACGACAGGTCATTTTGGTGTAGTCTCCCGATGCTCGTTTGGGGATCGTGTGTGATCCTTGGCATGTGGTTCTTTTTTTATGAACTGCTTGATCGCACCCTTTCTCACCAGTGACTCGATGGCATTTTTCAAGCTAAAGCAGTCTTCGGTGGCATGCCCGATGTCGTTATGAAAATTACATCGCTTTTTAGGGTCACACCTGCTGCGATCACTTCTCATTGGAGGCGACCGCTCGAGAAGCCCTTCTTTCATTATGGCATTGAGAATTTGAGATCTGAAAGTCGTCAGAGGTGTGTAGGACTCGTATTTCACATGTAGAGTGGGCCATGTTCGTTTCCTGGTGGGGCTTTGTTGTGATATGGCGGCTGGCATCTCTTTCTGGGGTCAAGTGCTAGGGCAGTCGGCTAACCAACTAGGTTTTGGTCCTCACCCTCTTTTTTGCTCGCGATCCTAGGTTTCTGTTCATCGACTCGCGATTTCTATTTCCTTGACTTTCGTGTATTTCTGTGCCTTTTCGTAAAGCTGGTACAGCTTCGTGGGTTGGGTGTCCATCAAGACATATTTTAGGTACTTATGCCGAACACCAGTTGTGAAGGCTTGGATGGCCCATTCATTATTCAGGTCCCAGACTTTCAAGGTGGCTGCATTGAAACGTTTGAGGTAATCCGAATCGTCTCGTCATGGTTTTGCTTGATCACCATTAAGCTGGCAGATGTTCTGGCGACTGTTCTGCAGTTACTGAAATGGGCAAGGAAATGTCTTCCTAGTTGGTCAAAGTTGGTGATAAACCCTGGGTTCAAGGAGTACTACCATGTCCATGCTGGCCCTCGAAGCATCATCAGGAAGATGCAGCACTGGATGGTGTTCGGCATATCGCGCAAATTATGGAAAGTGCGAAAATGGTTCAAATGGTCGACTGGATCAGTTTTACCATCATAAGTGTTGGGAGAGAGCTTGACTTTCTGATGGACCTGTACCTGGCGAATGTCAGGCAAGAAGGGGTTGTGTTCCTTGGTTAACCATTCCCAGTTATCTCTCCATGGTTCACGAAGATCTTTGATCTCCTGTTTCAAGGCCACTACCTGTTGGGCGAGATCTAAAGTCAAACCTGACGCGTGATGCCCACTGGTATGATGGGAGGTTCCTTGCGTCATTTGCCGCGGAATTGGCATAGAGCAGGAGCTTTCTTCTACCATCAGACGGGTAGCCCGGTCGGCTGTAACATGTCGCTCTTGCATGTTTGAGTTTGGGTTGTTTACAGTGTGTTGGCTTGGGCGATCAATGGGTTGCGTGTTTTGGAGATTGGTTTGGGAGTTGACAAGTTGTGCCAAGTGAAACTGAGATTGTTAGATGACTGCCGGTTGATTGGCGATGGCTTGAAATTGTGCTTGGTAATGCGCATGGTAGTCTAGCTGGCTAGGTGGTGTAGGTGCACTGTATTGGGCAAAAGGAAGTATTGGGGTGTCTAAGGGTGCGTGTAGAGTGTTTGTGGCGATAATGGTTGCTGGGACCGTGGTGCTGAGGCCAGCGGCTTGGTCAAGATGGGGGATGGAGGTGGCCAGCGGCAGGATCAACCCTAGTAGGTTTTGATAGTATGCCACTGGCGAGTGAGACAGCCACGAAGGGAGTGACATGGGTACATGGGATGTTTGGGTATTTGATGAGCTGGATACTATTGGGGTTGCCAAAACTTTGGTACGGTTTGTCGCTTTAGGGGGCGACAAGGTATTTTGTGGGATGTCAGCACTCCAGTCGGCCATGGTTTACTTTTCCGATCGCTTTCCCACAGACGGCACCAATTGTTGATATTTTTCTTGCGAGTACCGAAAGCTAGGCAGGACCTTGCAATACAGAGAAAGTCAGGAGGACGCCGGAGTTTCTACTCCGGGGGCCCTCTCCAAAGGTTAAGTCAGAAGAGTATTTGGTATAATGGTGTATATATGTTTCTGGAGTCGAATCCTTACCTTAGGGTATGCTTGCCCCTTTTATAGGAGTCTATTTAGAGACATTGTGTTGGGTGATTTGGTAGTGATATGACCAACGCTGAGCTAGGTGTCAGGCTATGATGCCTAGTGGTCGGCTTCGTTAGTCAGTCGCTATTCAGTAGATGTCAATTCTGCATTTAAGTCGTTGTCGAAGAGGTCACATCGCTATCAGGTGATGTTGGGCGATCGACTTTATGGTACTGTTTGGCGATCGCCCGTCTAGGGGAAAAGCGGACCGGTGATTGCTTGGCGATCGCCATATGTGGAGCTATAACAAATCTTATTCAAATTTTGCCACGAATAGTAAATATCCATCATGAAAATTATTGAATTGTAAAATATTTAAATTCAAAAAAATTAATATTAATAGTAACTTTATTTCATTATATAAATCTTTATTTTGATTAAATATAAATTAAAAGTATTAAGTTCAATAAATAAAAGTAACCAAAAAAGGCAAATACTCAGAGAGCTCTTTTATGTAAGAGAACAAGTAAAGATCCTAGAATTTTCATTTGAGTGGATAGAAAAAATTAATAAAATTTTATTAAATTAAAACAGCTTGAAAAACCACATCTATAATATGCATCTTATAAAAACGTAGGAATCTGTTTAATTCATTAATTCATGGCTCCCTTAATTATTAATTTAGAGGTGGCAATTGGGCAGGTTTGGGACGGGTCATTTCGGGTTTAGATTTTTTCGGGTTCAGGCTGATTCAGGTTCGGGTCCATTCAGGTTCGGGCTCATTCGAGTTCGGGTCAATTTGGGTTCGGGCTAATTCAAGTTCAGGTTTAGGTTTGAGTATAGTTTACATCATTTTTTTATTTTATGTTAAATGTAATCACTCTTACATAATTTTAAATTCTAAGCTAGGCACGAATTTGGCCCCGTCTGGCCCAAAAAAAATCTTAGTTCGGTTCTATGGGCCTATCCATGGCCCGAAAAATTTTTGAATTCTAAGCTCAGGGCAGAATTTGTCCTGGTCGACCCGTTTAAGTACAAATCATTGTTCATAATATTAAAAAGTTATTTTTATATTAATATTTACATATTTTATAATTAAATTT
>JBBYHK010479962.1:0-18049 GCA_038382065.1 Adansonia grandidieri | reverse complement strand
TTCCAGCTATTGATGGAAAAGTTAGAGACCATATATTCCCAATCATGTTCTTTTTTTTCAACTTTTAGATAATATCGGAACATAATTTAGTTTCACTTCTCAAGAACAAGTGTATCTTATCCACGATGACCTCTAAAGATGCCTTCAAATTGAAATTCAAGTGTTAAGATCCCTGATGCTTTCTAAAGATGCTTTCAATCTTCAAGCAAAAATATAGGCCCATTCTATCAAATAAAGAAGAAATAACTATCACATTTTCTAAAAAGATAAATTCAACTCTAAAATAGGTCAGATTAGACATTGATAATGAAAATTAAATCATGAAAATTCATTATATGCATTCTTCATGTATTTGTATTCCTTATGCATTCGTATTCACATTTAACAATTTGCAAATCTTAAGTTGAATATGATATTAGAAAGAGCATTTTGATATGTTAATTATTTCAGAATTGAAAGGTAAATCTTGTATTCCTTCAAGCAATCTAGATATAACGAATTTTTACCTTGTTTGACTGTGTCAATTTTGTCTTGGTCAACCCTTTAGACCTAGGATTATATCTTGGTCACTTTCATTTAACTGTATCGATTTTACCCTAATCAACCCTTTAAACCTAAGATTATATCCTAGTCACCCTCATTTGATTGTATTGGTTTTGCCCTAGTTAACTTTTTTTACCTAGGTTACATCTTGGTCAACCCTTACCTATGTTGGCTTGTTGGTTTTGTCCCAGTCAATCTTTTTTCATTGGTTGACTTATCGGTTTTATCCCAGTCAACCTTTTCTATTTGTTAACTTATCAGTTTTATCCTAGTCAACCCCTTTTATTTATTGACTTGTCAGTTTTGTCACAATCAACTTTTACCTATGTTGACTTATCGACTTTGTCCTGGTCAACAACCCTTTTTATTTGTTGACTTATCGATTTCATCCCGGTCAATCCTTACCTATGTTGACTTGTCTATTTTGCAATCAACCCTCTTTCATTTGTTGACCTATAGGGTTTATCTAGGTCAATTTTTTTGTTGGCTTATCGATGTCATCCCAGTCAAGTTCCTTCATTTGTCGACTTGTAGGTTTCATCTTGGTCAACTCTTCTTTTTGTTGACTTGCATGGTTTTGTCGTAGTCAACCCCTTTTAACTTAGGTTCTATCTTGGTCATCATTTAATTTGATGATTCACCTTTGATTAATTAATTGTTATGTTCATTATTAGTTTAGATTATCTTTCAAAGCTTAATGACCCTAATGAAATTATGTCTATTTGGTCTTTGCCTTGCTCCTGATTCTCAAGAATGGTTCAAGAAGGACAACTGTATACACCTAATTTCATCCAGGTCCTTTTACCAATAATCATGAATATCCGAAATTGAGAATTTAGTGACCACCTTCATTGGGAACAATTTTTTTTAGATGAACCAGACATTTTCAAGACCTTTGTAGTCATATTTAAATGGCCGTAAATTCACGTAACAGAAAAAGTCATATTTTAACTTTTAATTTTGGATATATATAAAATGAATATTTAAGAGAAAAATTATTTTTAATATTTTCTTGTCAAAATTTTGGAAATCTAATTTTGCGGATGATATCACGGTCAAATTTTCTAATTTTAAAAATTTTTAATAATTTTTGTAAAATTTAGGAAATTGACTGTCATACATTTTTTCTCATACCTATATGGTATTTATGCCGATACTCACTCCAAAAAATCAGAAATATTCAAGAAAAAAATTCATATTGGCATTTTATACCACAAGGTCTAAAGTTGCCCATTTTAGTAATTAATTTTGAATTTTACAGAGTATTGTGAGTATCATACTCATAAAATTTTTCTAGTGAAATTATTTTGAATCTCAGATTTTCATCTTTACTATTTTGGATATTATGTTTTATTTAATTTATTTTATATAAGTTTTAACGAATTCTTTGAAACTTTTTCGATTTTAGAATATGTACTTTCTTTATCTATAAAAGTTTTGGCAGAATTTTCTTGGGTTTTGAATTTCAAAATTCATTAAATATTCATATTTGATCACCATTAAATCAGTTTTTCAAAAATAATTTATTTGCAATAAATTTTAGAATTTTTCTTGTTTCCAAAACATAGAGTTTTCTATTCTGTAGATTCTTTCGAGAAGATTTTTTCATGTTTATAATTTTTAAAATTCTTCAAATATTATTATTTAATTCATATTCAATCAGTTTTGAAAATTTTATTTTTAATTTATGAGTTTTGCATTTTTCAAAATTTTTATTTTTTCCAATATATGGATTTTCTACTTTGTAAATTTTTTAGGGGATTTTTTCAAAGTTTATAATTTTTAAAATTCATCAAATATTTTTATTAAATTCATATTAAATCCGTTTTTGAAATTTAATTAATTGCATGAGTTTTGAATTTTTTTTACATGTAATAATTTTTATCTAGAAGGATTTTTCTCATATAATTTTATGAGTTTTGGAGTTTCAATCAGTTTTTTTTATTATTTCATTTTCAAATTTGTTTATGCTCATTAATTATTAATTTTCTATTTTATTATTATCATTTTAATTTTATTTTAATTATTTGATTTTTTTACTAGTTTCATGGAAACCAGTCTAGTTGACATACAACATTTCACTAACCAATTTAGTTGGTTTCCAATTACCAATTAGATGGTATTATATAGGCAATCATGACAATATATTTGTGAATGACCACTAATTGCAAATCAAATTAATGCATCTCAACTTTTGATGCAAATTAATGAATAAGACAAAATAAAATAAAAATTAGATAAAAAATAAAAAAAGAACGAAGCTTTTAGCCAAAGGATTTTTTGATCCCTTGGCCGTTCGTCCCTATTATAAATAGAGAGAGGATTTTATATTTTGGGGGATTTTTTGGTTGGCTAAAAAAAAGATATAGAAAAAAAACACTAAAAGAAAAAAATTAAGTTTCAAAAGCTTTGGAATAGGTAAATTTCTTCCTAAAAGCTTTGATTTTCTCTTCACTTTTGTTTCATTTTTCTTTTTTTTTGGTGAGCAAAAAATATGCTTAAGTTCATGGATTTTTAATCCATGTTGAAAGACTAAGCATAATGGCCATGAACCAATTTCTTTGATTTAATTATCTTTGTTTATTTTGTATGTTAATAAACTATCCTTCTTCCATGAATCATGTTTATGTTGATATGATGCTGGTTTTTGTAATATATTTGTGATATATATGATCATGTGTATGTTGTTTCTCTTTACGTTTTCTTGTTGATATGCTAGAATAGCATTTTTATATGTTTATTTTTTGTATTATATGATGATGTTGATTTATGCTTCATAAAGCTTAGATATGTGATTTTTGAGTTATTTTGTTTGGTGAACTATATGTAGTTGGCCGAAACTCATGTGCATGCATATGATGATTTTATCTTTATTTTTATGGCTATTTTGTAAATATAAAAATTTTAAGGACTAATTTGTGAAGAAAAAATGGAAAAAAATAATTTCTAGTTATTCCATGTTTTGTCAAATTTGATAGGTTCTTGTTGATAATGGTTTTGTGCATATTTCTGTAATAATTCCATGATTTTCTAGTTTTTAGGTTATTTTCTAATATTAGTAAACATAAGGACTAATTTGCAAAATGCGTAAAATTTTTAGGCCATTTTTGGGTTTGGCTGAAAGCTTTATAGGTTGTATGGAAATTGATTTTGTGTGTTTTAGAACATATTTTAGGTATTTTCCATACTTTTGGGGTCATTAAGCAATTTTGCAAAGTTTAGGGACCAGTTTGTAAAAATAAAAAATTTGTGTTTTATGGTTAAAGGTGTATGACTGAACCTTCATATGGATGTTCTTTATGATCTACATGTTGATTTTTACTTGATTAATCATATTTTGTTATAGTTTAGGATTTTTTTTATTTAGGCACCTAAGTGTGAAATTGAAAAGTTTAGGGACAACATAGCAAACTTTAGTATTTAGGACTAAAATGGTCATTTTCATCACTTTCAAAAATTTTTACTATTCTTATGGTCTTTCGTGAGGTATAGAAATTTTCAAAACTTTTTGTATTCTCTAGGTTTTTTGAAGAAACAAAATGAAATTTTTAAAAGTTTAGGGGTTTAATTGCAATTTTTGGATTTTAAGCCAAATTTCAAACTTAGGTTTCCTCATTTAGGGTAAACTCATCATTTCATGATTATTTTAGTGTCCATTAGGGTACCGAGATACTTTCACATCGAAGGCATATCCTAAGGGCGTGTTGTAATTTAACCTAAAATTGAGTCTTAGACAGTAACCAAGATGTTTTTATGCCAAAGGTGTACATTTAGGGCAAGTTTATCATTTTCATGATTATATTAGTGCCCCATAAGGTACAAGGATAGTTTCACATCGAACATACACCCTAAAAGCATTTTGGTAATTTCTCTCAAGCTGAGTCTTAGGTAGTCATTGTGATGCTTTTATGCTAAATACATATATTTAGGTTAGGTTCACCTTTTTATAATCTTTTTCATTTCCATTAGGGTTGCTAGGATACTTTCACGTTGAAGGTACACCTAGGGACATTTTGGTAATTTCCATAGAATCAAGTCTTATGTAATCATCGGGATGCTTTTATGCCAAAGATATACATTTAGGATAGGTTCGCCTTTTATGATCATTTTAATATCCTTTAGGGTTGCAAGGATATTTTCATGTTGAAAGTATACCCTAGGGGTATTTTGGTAATTTCTTTAGAATCGAGTCTTAGGTAGTTCATCGGGATGCTTTTATGACAAAGATGTACATTTAGGATGGGTTTACCTTTTTATAATCCTTTTCGCATCCTTTAAGGTTGCTAAGATACTTTCACGTCGAAGGTATACCTAGGGATATTTTGGTAATTTTTACATAATCGAGTCTTAGGTAGTCATCGAGATGCTTTTATGCCAAAGATGTACCGTTAGGATAGGTTCACTTTTTATGATCCTTTTCATGTCCTCTAGGGTTGTAGGGATGTTTTCATGTTAAAGGTACACCCTATGGGCATTTTGGTAATTTTTCTAGAATCGGTCCTAGGTAGTCGTCGGGATGCTTTAATGCGAAAGATGTATGTTTTGGATAAGTTCACCTTTTTATAGTTCTTTTTGTGTCCTTTAGGTTCACTAGGTTACTTTCACATCAAAGGTACACCCAAGTGGCATTGTGGTAATTTTTCTAGAATCGAGTCTTAGGTAATCACAGGATGCTTTTATGCCAAAAATGTACATTTAGGATATATTCACCTTTTCACAATCCTTTTCATGTCCTTTAGGGTTACTAGGATATTTTCACGTCGAAGGTATTACTTAAGGGCATTTTGATAATTTTGCATTAGAACCAAGTTCTATATGATTACTAGGATACTTTTATGTTAAAGGTACAAATTAGGAATAAGTTCATCATTTTAGATTGTTATCGAGTCTTAAACTGTTCTATAAATATTTTTAATAAAATATAAAATTTTCTTTTTAGAAAATTATGGCAATTTCTCTAAGTTAAAATAATACGTGGAGTTTCTCCCAAAATATGAGAAATGTTTTATGAATTATTTTAATAACAAGATATCCTTTTCAAAATAGAAATTGAGATTTTTGTAAATTTCAAAAAAATAAAACCTTTCGCGTTCCTCCAACCCTCTAGTGGCATGCGAACAATATTTTGAATTTTAAAATCTTTTGTGTTCATCTGGCATTGTGGTACAAAAAAGAATGATAAAAAGCTTTCGTGTTCCAATGGTCCTAAAGTGGATGTGTAAGAGATTTTGATTTTCAAAATTTTAAAAATCTAACTTTTTTCAACACAGAATAATATATTTGTTTCGTAAAATATTATTTTGGGAATTTATAATTAAATGCCATATGTTGAAACCAGATAAATATTAATTAAAAGTCAACACATAATTAATACGGTACCTATCTTTTTGGGCATTACGAGGGGGTCGATACTTACTTATGATTGTAACCAACTCTTGGATTGGTATTGTAGATGCAAAAATTTTGGGACTGCTTTCCAGTCTCATTATCCCCTTTAAATTCAAAGTGTCAAATTTTGAAAAGTACAATGGGACTATAGACCCCACTACCCACCTTCGCATGTACTACCATAAAATGGTTGGATATGAGGAGAATGAAAAGCTACTACCTTATTGCTTTCGAGATAGTTTAACTGGGGTAGCTATTCGATGATATATAGGGCAGGAAACAACTCAAATTCACCTTCCTTTAATCAAGAAAGAGATGATGATCATGTTTATTAGTACATTACGGGCTTTATACTATGAAAAGTTGATGGGAAATACCATAAAAAGTTTACCAATATGGTCATATCGGGCAAAATAATTGAAAACGCTATCAAAAGTGGCAAGATATCCATTGAAGAATTATCCAGTTAGTTAAAAAGTCAATAACTAAGGGTAAAGAGAATGAGATGAATGTTGTGAGTGAAAGTCATGCTAGGTTTAATGAGAATTTGCATTCGGCGCAAGGCATGTGCTTCATAAACATGTTGCATCAAGGTTTTAACAGCTACTCATCGATGCCATAACCAGTCCATTCTCTCAGGATTGTTTCGACAATGAGCTTGCATTGAATCCTGTTCCAAACATAGTCTAGCATATTCTCGCAATGCAAATAATACAAGAGCTCCAAATAATCAACAAGTACCCCAAGAAAGGGAACATTTTAAGCCACTTCCTTACTCCTACAAAAGATTTAGTCCCATCTATTGGTAGGTCAGCTAGTGGCCCTAGTATTCATAAACCCAAGATCACCTCCATGCCCCTAATAGTATGATGAAAATGCTTATTGTGAGTACCTCGTTGGGGTATAAGGCCATCCTATTTTAAACTACACCTTATTTAAGAGAAATGTGTAAGGTTTACTAGAAAAGGTGTGATTAAACTCGAATAAGGGCCTTGACATAACATCAGAGCCAATCCACTTCCTGATCATATAGAGCCAAGAGTGAATATGGTGATTGAAGGGAAAAATATGTTGGATCAAAATAAGCATCAGAGAAGTTAAAACCTCGATGAGTAAAGTATAGCTGGCTTTTGTGAAGGCAGGATTAGTATGGGGTGTCAAAAACCAAAGTAAAAAAACCATTAAACCATGTTGCTGCCACTATGGTCAGAGCTGTACTCCACAACACTACCCACTTTTCCTAGAGATGGTCTAAAGAAAAAGGATTGGTCCGAAATTGAGTTCTATGATGATGAAATAAGTATATCTGTTCATCTATCAATGCCATAGATAAGCAGAGACCTGCCATCAATTGGGTTTCAAGTTGTTTTTCTCTCATGAAAATGGAAAAAAGAGCTGACAAAAGCTTCTTAAGGTGGATGGAAGAGGCCACCCAAATTCACCCCTTATTGATAGAGAAATAAATGATTATTAGATCTATCAGCACACAATAAGTGCCTTATTATAAGGAGATAGTGAAGAGAATCCCTAGGAGCTTCATAGATGTAGTCATATAGTGCGAAACAATTAATAAAAAATGACTCAGGTAAAAGAAATTCCTTTAAGGGCAAAGAGAAAAAAAAATAGAGGTTAGACAATAACCAAAATCTAGTACTAAAGCTAGTTCATCTCAAACTTGTGCTGGGTTAAATGTAAGTAGAATGGCTATTGAAGAAGACTGCACGGTCATAGAAAACTTAGATAAGGTTAGAATGCCAATGAATTTGGTTTGGAAAATCCTAGTGCAACTTAAATTAGTCAATGGAGTCGCAAAGATGAAGGATAGAGCTGATGACTTTTGTAATTTTCATATCATCTATGGCCACACTCTTCCAATGTGTAAAGTATTTCGCTATGGTTTAAAGGATGATGAAAGAGGATAGCATTGAATTTTATGATAAAAGGCGAGCCTCGCATACCAAGTCTGTAGATGCGCTACCATCTGTCAACACCACAGAGAGGGAAGCAAGCAATCTTTCTTACGAGGTTGGAAGGCCATTGAAAGTCAAAGCTAACCCCTAGTAAGCCCATGCTAAAGATGATCATTCAACTTTTGTCTCTTTTTCCTTATAAAGATGATAACAAAATTCCTTAGAAATATAAAAGCAAAACCTTAATCACCTTTAGTTAGCAAGTAGCAAACATTAACCTTTCAAGGGTAAGCCACCTAACTTAGAGTGATAGATGTTATGCCCTAGATGCATAAAAGGTGAAACTCAACAAAAGCATACTATTTCTATTCCTCAAACACCAAAGTCTACAACCAAAGATTCAGATCTGATGGCTATAAAAGAGCTAGTAAGTGAGAAGACGAAATTCATTAAGTTCATCAAACGTAGTGAATACAGCATCGTGGATTAATTGAATAAGTAGCCTACCAACATATTTGTGTCGTCACTACTATTGAATTTCGAAGCTCACATAAATACTCTCAGTGAGGTCTTAAATGAGGCATATGTCCTTCTAGACATCCTGATAAGCCAATAGATCACCTAGTAAGTAAAATCACCGCTAACAACTATATATCTTTCAGTGATGATGAAATCCCTCATGGAGGAAGAGAAAAGTATAAAGCTCTTCACATCACCACATACTGCAAAGGTAGCATATTGCCCAAAGTGCTCATCGATCATAGGTTAACTCTGAATGTATCGCCTGTATCATGCCTGGATAAGTTCTCTATTGATGCAACTCATATACAGAACAGTCACACAGTTGTGTGAGCATTTGATGGAACTTACAAAAACATCATGGGAAGCATCACTATTCCACTTCAAATCAGCCTATGCACTTAAGAAGTAGACTTTCATGTAATGGACATTGCTTTATCATATAACTACCTATTGGGAAGGCCTTAGATTCACTCTATAAGGGTAGTGCTATCATCACTACATCAAAAGTTGAAATTCATCATCGAAAACAAAGTTTTCAACATTGGAGAAGAAAAAATATCATTGCTGCTACCTCAACTGATGCCTCATGTATTGAACCCGATGAAGATATCCTAGACTCTTAATTTCAATCTTTTGAGTTTGTCAAAGCCACTCAAAGAGGGTTGCCAATATATGAACCTTATTTATCAAAAACCACTCAAATAAGTCTAAAGTTAACCATTGGCAAAGATGCATAGGCCAAAAAGTGAATCGAAAAACACCTTTAAGGGATTTCCAAAGCCTTGAAAGTTATTAATCAGATCAAGAAAAAAAGGTTGGGATTCAAATCTAGTGTATAGCAAAAAGGAAAACCAGCTCAAAAAAACTGTGAGAAAAAGAGCTCGTCTATTATAACAAGATATGGGATATGAACCAATGATATTCCCATCGCTTCGAGAAAGTTTTTGTCTAGGAGGACATGTGAATACTGCTCTACTAATGTTATGCTCACACTGAATGAGGAGTTTGGGGATTTCATTGTGCCCTCCAGGATTTATTTTGGGTGTTTTGGATTGAAGGTGAACTTCATGTATTATTTAAGTCTAGTTCAAAGTAATGCTATGAATTAAACCCACAAGCGTTCATCTAAAAACATTGCAGGATCCTTTGTATGGGCATTTTTTATTAAATATTATCAATGGAAATGACAAAGCATTATGCATTTCATTATTTTGTTCATTTTCGTAGTTTTTGCTAACTATTAAACCTTTTTTTACATATTTTTCCACTTGTATTATTCTTTTTCCATATTTTTAGGAACCCGATAAAGGTTACATGAATATTCATACTAAAACTCTAGATATCAATTCTGAGTAAGCAATTTGCACTGGTGAGGTTAAGATTGAAAGGGATTTTGAAGAAAACCTCATACCTCTAGACTTGTTGAGGCTAATTGAGTAAGAAAAAAATAGATATTGCCTCATAAGGAGCCCACTGAAACCATAAACCCTAGAATAAAAGAAGATAAAAAAAGTCAAAATAGAAACCTTCATAAGCCAATTAACCTAAACCGAATTAATAACTCTCCATCAAGAATATTAGGATGTGTTCACTGGGTCTTACCAATACATACCTGGGTTAGACACTAGCATTGTGGTCTATAAACTTCCCCTTAAACCTAAGTGTAAGCCTATACAATAAAGTTTAAAAGGATGAAACCTGATATGCTTTTAAAGTTCAAAGAGGAAGTGAAGAAGCAATTTGAGGCAGGATTTCTCAAAGTAGCCAAATACCTTGAATGGGTAGACAATATAGTCCTAGTTCCTGAAACGAATGGTAAAGTGAGGATGTGTGTAGATTATAGGGACCTTAATCAAGCTAGTCCAAATGATAATTTTCTTTTACCCCATCTTGACACCATAGTAGACAACACAAAAAATGCATTATTTTCCTTCATGGACAGATTTTCAGGCTATAACCAAATTAAAATGACAGTTGAATATATAGAGAAGACCACCTTTGTGACCATGTGAGGCACTTTTTGCTATAAAGTGATACCCTTTGGGCTCAAGAATGCTAGGCCAACCTATCAAAGGGCAATGGTATTATTGCTCCATGAAGTCATGCACAAGGAAATAGAGGTCTATGTGGATGAGATTATCGCCAAATCGCCAAAGAAGAGTGAAACATGGTCGACTTGTGAAAACTCTTTAAATGATTTTGCAAATATCAACTTAAGTTAAACCCCACCAAATACACATTTGGTGTTACATCTGACAAACTATTAGGCTTCATTGTAAACGAAGAAGGAATAAAAGTCAATCTCGATAAGGTCAAGGTCATTTAGACCATACCACTACCTCGAACTCCAAAAAAAGTGAAGCGTGTCTTGGGAAAGTTGAACTACATAACTTGATTTATATCTCAGCTGACCGATAAATGCAATCTAGTATTTTGACTACTTCAAAAACAAAATCATGGAGAATAGAATGCAGAATGCTAAAAAGCCTTCGATAAGGTCAAACACTATTTTTCAAACCCTTTGGTACTTATGCCATCAATGCTTGATTGAATTTTAATCTTGTATTTATTAGTTTTCGACAAGTCGATGGGCTGTGTATTAGGTTAACATGATGACTTAGGAAGGAAGGAATAGGCTATCTACTATTTAAGTAAGAAGTTCATGGAATATGAAAATAACTATTCATCCATAGAAAGGCTATGTTGTGCTCTGGCTTGGATAACCCAGAGGTTACGACAATACATGTTGTACCATACCATATGGATAATTGCCAAACTTAATCCCATCAAGTACTTATGTGAGGCCTCTACCTAGTCAGGAATATTTGTCAGATTGTAAGTCTTGCTTTCCGAATACGGCATAGTGTATGTGAACCAGAAAGCCATCAAAGGTAGTGCAATAGTAGATTCTTGGCAAGCCACGTAACAAATGATTATCAACCTTTTCAGTTTGAATTCCTTGACGAAGAATTAATGTGCATATCTGAGGTAGTGGACACTATCGAGTGCAACTCATCTTGAAAAATGCACATTGATGGAGCTTCAAACATGTTGAGGCATGGAATCGAGGTAATTTTTATCTCATATAACAAAAACTATTACCCCTTTACTGTGAGATTGAACTTTGATTGCACCAACAATATAGCTGAATATGAGGCTTATGTCATCAGACTCTAAGCCACCATTGAAAGAAGTATTCAAACACTACATGTATTTAGAGATTCAGCCCTTGTCATCTACCAACTAAAAAGAGAATGGCAAATGCGTGATGCTAAACTGATCCATTTTGGAAATCTTATCTCAAAACTCAAAAAAAATTCTATGATATCAGCTTTCAACATTTACCTCGAGAAGAGAACCAAATCACTAATGCCTTAGTCACCTTGTCAACCATGTTCAAAATCATTCGAGAATCGAACGTTGCTTCTATTCAGATAAGCATCTATATAACTCCAATGCATTGTCAGAATGTTGAAGAGAATGACGGTGTGCCATGGTATCATGACATCCTTTAATACATTAAAGATCAGCAATACCCCAAATATGCTACCAAATCTAACAAAAGAACCATCGAAGGATAGTTCAGAGCTTCATTTTGGATGGCAAAATTTTGTACAAGTTGAGATCAAATATTACTCTTGTACATAGATGCCTCAAAAACCAAAAGAATTCTTAAGGAAGTCCATGAAAGAATTTATGGTAAACATGCAAACAGATATCGAATGGTGAAACAAATCATGTGACCTAGGCTACTATTGGTTGACTCTTGAAAAAGATTGCATTGACTATGCTTGGAAGTGCCACAAATGCCAAATCTATGTGGACAAAATCCATGTCCCATCAATATCTCTACATGTTATGATAACTCCGTAGCATTTTTCTATATACGGCATGGACATGATCGGATCGATTACTCCTAAGGTTTCTGATGGGGATCACTTCTTTTTGGTTGCTATTGATTATTTCACTAAGTGTGTAGAGGTAGCTTCATATGCCAATGTCACCAAATCTGTTGTATCTATTGTATGCAAATTTATGAAACGGGATATAATTTGTAGATATGGCTTTCCCTAGCAAATCATTATTGATAATGCACGCAACCTAAAAAACAAAATGATGCAAGCAATCTACTTTCAATTCAAGATCCAACATCAAAATTTCATCCCGTATCATCCAACAATAAATGGGGTAAATAAAGTAGCCAACAAGAATATCAAGAAAATAGTCAAAAAGATGGCTAAGATGTATAAAGATGGGCATGAAAAATTGCCTTTGCATTACATGCCTATTACACAGTAGTATAAACTTCTACTGGTGCACCCTATTCTCTTTAGTCTATGGCATAAAGGTTGTCCTACCTATTGAGGCCAAAATCCTTTCACTCGAAATCATGATGGAATCACAACTTGAAGAGGGTAAATGGGTCAAGAACTATGTGAATAGCTCAATCTCATCAAAAGGAAAAGAATGAAAGCATTTGTTATGGGCTAATGTATCAAAAGCACATGATGAAAGCCCATAGGAAAAGGGTCCATCCTTGTCAATTTCAAGAAGCCCATAGGAAAAGACACTTAATAGAAGACTTATGTCATCAGCATCAGGGGCTAAGTAGCTAGGAAAACCCCTTTAAACTTTCATATAACTTAAAATCTTCTGTGATCCCATAATTTGTCATAACTTGCACCTTCTTTCTTTTGAATGAAATCGATATTTAACCACCCTTACCTTCTAAAAATGACCCTAATATTCAAAGCCTCTAAAAATCTAAGGCGAGATGGAAAACCTCGAGGATAGTAGCCACCTTATAAAACTTGTAGAAAGCTAGACGACTGAAAAAGCCTAAAAAAAGAGAGGATTGCTAAATTAGATTTCTAAATCATCATATCTGCATTATTTAAGCATGCACTTGCATCATTTAGCAACCAACATTCTTCAGGTGTGAACACCTACTTTCAAAGTTCAAAATTAAACAAAATTTTAGGTGCAGATTCCTGTTTCTGAAAAGCCTTGAAAGGTTTTAGCTAAGAATCCCTCATCTCGCGAGTGTATGAATTGAAAAAGCCATTCAGGAAAGGTACTTAAACTCAAATCTTCTTAGTTTTCAAAGTGTAGGGCACTTTTTTTTCTTTTAGTCCTTAAAAAGGAGGATGCTTTTTCCTTTTAGTCTTTAAAGAGCAAGATACCTACTTTTAGTCTTTAAAAAGTAGGATGCATTTTTTCTTTTTAGTCCTTAAAGACCAAGATGCTTTTTCCCTTTTTAGTCTTCAAATAAAAAGATGCTTTCTTTTTAGTCTTCAAAGTGTAGGATGCTTTTTCTTTTTAGTCCTCAAAGAGCAAGATGCCTACCTACCTTAGTCTTTAAAGTGTAGGATGGTTACCTACTTCAGTCTTCAAAGAGCAAGATGCCTACCTATATCAATCCTTAAAGAGCAAGATGCTTACCTACCTCAGTCCTTGAAGAATATGATGCCTACCTACTTCAGTCCTCAAAGTGCAAGATGCCTACTTACCTCAGTCCTTAAAGAGCAGGACACTTACCTACCTCAATCTTCAAAGAGTAGGATACTTACCTACCTTAGTCCTCAAAGAACATGACACTTACCTACCTTAGTCCTCAAAGAGCATGATGCTTACCTACCTCAGTCTTCAAAGAGTAGAACGCTTACCCACCTCAGTCCATGAAGAGTTGGATGCCTATGAGTCAAAGCCCACACTAGCTGGCACCTGTCTAGAGGGTTAAACCCAGGAAACTGCAAACCTAGTAGAAAGGTTAAACCTTACAAAACTTATTGAAATTCTTTTATCAATTGGGACCATTAATGATATACTCAACCTACCTCATTATAATACTAACTAGATCTCTACTTTTTTATAGGCACATAGAACCATCATCCTACCCGAATAAAATAATGTTTATTTATCTTCGCCTTGTTCTTGATACTTAGCAACAACTAAAGAGGGGCAACTATAGACACATCATTTTGTCCACACCAATTTTTGGCATCGTGTGATGTAATTGAAAGATAATAGAATAACAAAAAAATGAAAAAGAAATGAGGATGACTGCCAGGTGCCATGTCACCAAGCATTATTAGACAATATGGCACTAACTAAAAAATTTTTTTGGAAGTTTTGAAATGCCTAATGGTCACATTAAAGAAAAATATAAAAAATGGGCTATCAAAGGTCGTAATTGGGGGTGTTACTGATGTCATTTAGATGAGCACAGCCACTTTCACATTGTTTGTAACCAAGGTGAGTTCAGAAAGCCCAAGGTACGTGTAAGTCATATAGGTGCATAGGTATCAAAACCAAGCTCTCACATTGCCAAAATTTAAATTTTCACATGTGATATCGATACAAAAGCATTTCGTATTGATATCTAAGGTGTGGTCTTAATACTTAAATGTGTTTGTATTTATACAAGCCTTAGTAGTAGCCAAAGTTATGATTTTCGAGAAAATGTATCAATACACAAGTAGAAGTATCGACACAAAGCCTTAAAGTATCGATACATGCCTTTAAGTCTCGATACTAGAAATAATTTTTTGCTATTGGTATCAATACACACTTTATAGGTAAAATTTGCCTTGTGTAATGATACAAAATGTTTTGTACCGATTACCAAGGTATTTTTGCCTAGTTTGAGCCATCTTTCAACCTCTATACTATTGATCTGGAAATTTGATTCAAACCTAATTTTGCCTTAAAAATCATTAGAATTCATATCGAACTTCGACTTTAGGCTTATGATTAGATTTAAATAATTTTTTTAGGCCCAATTAACTAATAGCAAGGGACATTTTCATGAAATATATGGTTTGTCAAAAGGCAGGCTTAACTTTTTTCCATTTGCAGACTATTATAGCCTTTCTACACCACTACTTGGCATGGCAAACCAATGGGAATAGGATCAGCTAAGTATATTACATAGAATTGTCTCCTAGTGGAGGGGAAATCCCATAATGCCCTTACTTTTGGCTTAAAAACATTGGGTGAGCATATCCTATAGAAAGGAGCCAATTTTGGCTTAACAGAAAGGGGGAACCTATAGAAAAAATAGCCTATAGAGACATTTTCTATCTTGTCCTCAACTATCTTCAAAAAACTTCTAGCAACCTCTGGACCTAAAAACACTCCTACAAACACTGTTTTATTAACCTTCGTTTCAACTAAAAACTTCATTCCTGTAGCTCCTCCAAACCTCTACTAAAAAACCTCCAAAAACTTAACCTTTCACACATTTTCACCTTAAAACCCTATCTATCAACATTATAACCAAAAAAAGCTTCTTTTTTGCATCTTTTTCTTGCAAACAATACCAAAGAGAGGAAAAAAACAAAGTTTGAAGTCATTGTTCCAAAAGAGGAAAATTTAAGGCCTTTTGGTACATTTTCTCTACCTTGCTCTCTTTATTTTATGTTTTTATCATTTACCTTATCTTAGTGAGTCACTAATGGTGCCATGACTATTCTAGGGTTCTTATGCATTATTATGGCCTTAGTTATGGTGGTGTTAGGGCTTTGATGATCTTTTTGATGCTTTAATAGTGCTTAAGTGACCAAACATGCTTTTTAGCATTTTTGCCATCAAAATAACCCCTGTCCATGCATCTTTGACATGTTTAATCACCATTACATGTTTTAATAGTGCTAGGGTTCCTATGCATTATTGTGGCCTTGGTTATAATGGTGTTAGGGCTTTGATGATCTTTTTGATGACTTAATAGTGCTTAAGTGACCAAACATGCTTCTCATCTTTTTTGCCATCAAAATAACCCCTTTCCATGCATCTTTGACATGTTTCATCACCATTACATGCCTAACACATGCTTGAATCTTCATCATAATATGTTTTTGAACATATTCATGCATTTTCTTGCATTTTAATGAGTTTAATGACATAAAAGCGTCATCTAACACATCCCAACTCATGTTTTTCTTTGCTCAAATATGGTCATATCATCACCCATAGCATGATCTTTGATGTCATCTCTATCCATTCTATTTGTCACCTCCTTGCATTTTTGTTATCTTTTCTATGTCAAAATCTCATCTCTTGCTTACTTGAATATGTTGTTCATGTTTTTCATTATATATGTGGCATTATGTTCACAACAGTCTTTCAACAATGTTTTCTAGTATGAAAAACATGATTTTTAAAATAAATCCCTAAATTAAGTTTATGATACCTCAAATAGATGGAAACTAGTATGGATTTAATGGTTTTACAAAATTGGTCTTCCAATCTTGGGGACAAATAAAATATTTAAGGCCTGGACTCAAAAAAATGACCTTTTTAGTTGATAAAAAGTATTAAGCGTTGATCTTGAGTTTAACACCTTCATTTGTGGCATAGTCAACAGGTTGTTTCATTGTCCCAAACTACTTCAGGGTTGTGCAATGAAATTGTGATGCCCAAGTCACTCTTTCTTCCAAGCCACGAACATTCGAATATCTATAGCTCGAATTTGACCTCTAAGAAACCCAAAAAAATCAAACAACCTCTATTTTTGGCCATAGTAGCACCATAGTTTGAATTTGAAAAAATTATTTTTGAACCAAAAATGATTTTTCTTGAATTTTCTAATGTTTTTCCTTAAAGGTGCTAAATCATCTTTCTGAACGTGTCTCGTTTACCCTCAGATCAATCTTGATGAGGGAGTTACAAGTTTTCAAACCTTTGTTGTCCAGAAACCCTAAAACCAATGCATTACATTCTATTTGGGCTATTTTAGCCCATCACATGATTTTTCTCTATTGTTTTCATATTTTTTTTTCCAAAAAACTTGTAAAATTCACTTTCCAAAAAAGTATTTTTTATGATTTAACGATTTTGAATAAGTCCAAAATGATTTTTCAAAGTCTATCACACCTTTTCCCTTCTATATGCTGCCAATGTCAAAATAGGCCTAACTGAAAAAAATGTTTTGCCTAGAAAGTGATTTTCTAGGATTTTTGAAATATTTTTATATTAGTCCCACCGAGTTACCTTTCCAATAGTACTTTGCTTACCCCTGAAGCCTTTAGGTGAACCCAAAATACATTCGAGAAAGGAGATAGTGCGATGCTATCCCCTGTTTTTTAGAATTAAAATTAACCCTTCTCCCAAACCGCCATCATTGAGATATTCAAACTTCTCAGAATACATTCAATTAGCTCTCCCATAACATAATCCCTTTTAGGCTCGGATCAAGGCTTAGGACAAAAATATTTTATTCAGACTTCGATTCCCTATTTTCAAAATACCTTTTTTTCTAAAATATCCTTTTCTTAAAAAACATCAAAAATTTTCATCTTTGGGGATAATCCAACCCTACCATTCTGAGGGGATATTTCAACCCTATTTTTCACTAAAAACTCAAATTTTTTCTCAAATTTATTCCAAATTCCTAATTATTATCTTAAAATATCAAAAAAAATTATCTTTAGGGATACTCCAACCCTACCACTTTGGGGGATACTTCAACCTTGTTTTCCACAAAAAACTCTAATTTTCTCTCTTAGATTTATTCAAGAGTCCTAATTATTTTCTTAAAATGTCAATAATTTTTATCTTTAGCGGTACTCTAACCCCACTTTTACCTCAAATCCAAAATTTTCTCTCTTTCGGATATCCCAGATTATTTTGATTAACACCTTATTTCATCCTTAAATTACCATTGAATCCAAATACATCTTCAAATT
>JBBYHK010479931.1:0-18050 GCA_038382065.1 Adansonia grandidieri | reverse complement strand
AGACTTTTAACCTTAAGTTGATCATGGATATCATATGAAGGTATTACACAAATGACAAGGTCATTGGACTAAAAGGCAATTTATGAAGCTTATGTAATACAGTATATAATTAGGAGTGCAGTCTTAGGTCTTTAGTGGTATGACGTTGAGATTGATAATTAAGTAATTAATTATTCAAGATAGAATAATTAATTTATAGATTATTTGAGCCTAATTATATATGTCCAATTGGCCTCTCCACTAGCTCAATATAATTCCTTAACAACTGGTTATTGATTGTAATATTCGAAAATGGAAGATTATTAATATGGTAAAGTGGTACGCCGGATTCACTCACTTCAGGAGTGTAGGCATTTTCTTCAGTATATAAATGAAAATAATTTTTTGATATCATCTATTTAGAATATATTTATTTAATTTAATTAAATATTTATTAGACAAGAATTAATAATTTAAATTAATTATATTTATCTAAGATAAATAAAGAGTTAATTTAAATTAAATAGATATAGAAAATTAATTATTTATATAATTAATTTAATATTTATTAGTAGTTATTTAAATATTTATTTATAAATTTAACATGGATAATATTCTAAATAAATTTAAAAAATTATTTTATTTATTATAATTTATGATTAAATTAATTACTTTATTATAGTTAATTTTATTTTAATAATTAGTACATAATTATTTCCATTTCAAACAAAATTTGCTATAAATTTATTTTGACTTAGAATTGGATTTATGAAAAATTATTAGGCTAAATAAAATTAACATTTTAATTAGAATTAATTAGTATTCACATCAAACGGGCCAAATTTCATAAAATAAATTTGGGCTAAAATATTGTTTATGAACACTAGGGTTTGGGCGAAATTATGGTGGGCACCCATACTAGGGTTGGCCCCATATATGAGTTTTATGGAATTAATAAAATAATTATTTTAATTAAAAGATTAAAATTAGGGCTACCTTATTACCTAATATAAAAAAAAGGTTTTTATGGTTTTTTTCCTAGACTTCATGGTCTATCTTATGATTCTAAACCTAGTGGCACAATGTGGTTATTAAAGAGAATCAAGCCATGCAAATCCAGAGTAGATCGAGGAAAAGATTGCCTACACACTTTACCTTTTAGGATTTGGAGAATAGTAGAGACAACTAGTTGGTTGAATCTCTCACATGGATTTAAGAATTCTTAGATGGCATTTTCAAATTTGCAACTTAAATGATTGATTAAGATGGTTTCATTTTTTATAACAACACGATTTAGTATGATCATATTAAAAAATTTTAAAAATTTTGCTGCGCATCTGATTAGTTTTTCTACATACTTTCCATTATAGACATCTATAACATTTTATAAAAATCTAATCTGGGGTTACTTTAAAAGTTCAAGGGATTTATGAATGGAAATAAACACGGAACAAATTATCCAACACTGATAAAACACCAATCATCATCTAAAAGCCATGGAAAATGATCACCAAGCTAGAATTAAGAAATTGAAACTTATGCACATGGAAGCTCAAGAGTAGATACTTCATAGAATAGAAGAGCTGCAATCTAGATTGCAAAAATGATGAAACTATCGTCAATTTCCATGGAAGAGAAAGGGCAAACCAATGCCATTGGTACTAGGAAAAGGATGACAAACCTTAAAATTAATCCCAAAGGTAGCATCGGAGCTACGCTCACCTAGAAAGGGGTATTTCAAGAATAAAAACCCTGTACGGGCCAATTTTACTAGTTTAACCAATTATTTATATGAATCTAATAACATCACCACATTTACTCCCTAATTATCATAGGTAAATGCAGGAACTTCCCCAGTTGATCTGTAGGTCCAAGATCTTGATGATCCGACAGAACAATAAAAAAATTGAATAATTTTAAACAAATAAAAACTATTGAGTACATAAGAAACTACTAATCGCTAAAAAAAGGTTAAGGCAATCAAGGGGACCAATAAGTTAAGATCTATAGACACTAAACACTGGATTTGATTTCTAACCCTAAATTTAAGGTACTTAACTTTGAAAAGTACAATGAGACCATCAAGCCTACTACTAATATCTAGATGCATTACCCAAAAATGGCTAAATATGAAGAAAATGATAAGCTTTTGATTCATTGATTTCAAGATAGCTTAAACTGTGTAGCTACCAATTGGTACATCGAACTTAACAATGCCAAGATCCAAACATAGGCAGATTTGGCCAAAACTTTCCTCAATCAATATAAGCATGTAATGATTGGCCTTTTAATTGGCTTTCCTAATGAACATGGGAAAAAAGGCTACTAAATGTTTAAGTAGTATGCCCAATAGAGGTGAAAAGAGGCTGCCTAAGTTCACCCTCCACCAACTGAAAGAAATAATGGTCACCTTTATCAAAACCCTAAGAGCCTACTATAAGAAATTAGTGGGGAATGCCATAAACAACTCTATCAATATGATTATATTGGGTAAGATGATTGGTAACGCCATTAAGATTAGTAAGATATCTTGGGGTGAATCATCTGGTATAGCTAAGAAGCTTGCCAAGAAGAATGGGAATGAAGCAAATATTGGGATTTGCAATACCCTAACTCAAGCAAAGCCAACTCTCTCTCTAATGCTTAACCTATACATCCCCAACATGACCTATCATAACCCAAATCCATACCTATACCTTCTAGCTTCATAATTCATACATTTAGCTAGATATAACTTGTCATTCACCTTCTCTCAAGACACTACCCAAAACACTCAACCCAGCAACAATAGAAACACCACCAACATTGAGAAAACTCAAAACACAACCATGAATAGGCCACAGTTTGACCCTATCCCTATGTCATACGAGGATCTCTATCCTAAGCTACTACAAGGTCAATTGGTTATGCCCTTTATGTCACATCAAGAAAGCCTTCATACCTAAAATGGTATGACACCAATGGAGGGATTCAAATCCTGGTGAAGTCTAGCCTTATACAGATACAGAATTTTAACAACTCATAAAATATCATAAATAGATAGCAAAAATATTAAATACAAAAGTAGCCAAACTTCTTTTAGGATCATTAAAGAGGGAATTAACGTGTAATATATCATATAAGATTTTAACAATTAAATCAATTATTTGTTAAAGGATTACTAAACTATCAAATCTCATAATATGGAATTTTATCCTATTGAAAGATCCCTGAAAAGTGACGAGCTGTTACCTTATAAGATCTCCTAGGTCATGAGCTATACACGTGTCTTGCCTCTTACAGTAATCCACATAAATGATTATAGAAGCCTTTACAAGGTTTAGTGGTTCTCCGATGTTAGCTAGAAGACTCGCTGAGCTTTAACTAAAAGGTAATCATAAATAGCCTCTTTGTTCACCTGATCTAAGAATGCTTTTGGGATGGTATTTTCCCTAGAAGAAAAGGAAAAATTATGTAATCTAAAAGGCAAAAAGATTATAGTTTGGGTGTTTTCTTCTTTAAGGGTGGTAGACTAGAGAGAATGGTTGAGAGAATCATTTTTCTTTCTTGCTAATTTCTTTTTTCAAGTCAACTTTAGTCATTAAACATGTCTAGGTCCATTCACTTTATTTACTTAGCTTAGCCAATCCTAATCTCTCCTAAAGAGAGAGTTTAGTCATGATCAAAGTCATAACTGATATGAAACTCTTTCATTTTAAGTAAATAGATCTTAATCATCTATCTCTTTCAAACCACTATGGTCGAACCATACACATCAAATGGCCCTTAAATTGTTCGAACAAGGCAATGGCTCAATCTTGGTGGGCCATTTGCAAGTTGGCTAGGTTTGGTCTCTTTGGAGTTTTAATTCATCAAACTAAACTCTCAATTTATCTAATAAATTATTTAATTTATCTTATATAATTATCATATAATTAAATACAAAATAAATAGCTAGGAACCTATTTAGCTAAGTAAACTATCTTTTTATGAATTTTATCCAAATAAAAATTCATATTTAATTAAAATAATTTTAATTAATGATAATCTTATTTAATATTAATTTTATAAATAATTAATAATTAATATTTTTCATAAAATTACCTAGGGGATATTCGGCCAAGACATTATTTGCCTAGACATGATTTGTCCTAATTTGGATATTATCCAAATAAGACAATCTTATCCACCATGTCTTAAAAAAACAACAAAAATTTAGATTTCACAAGTCTAATTATATGTTTTAAATTAAATCTTAATTGAACTTTTAAATTAAGTTTTCAATTTAATTACCTTTTATTTAATTAAGTCAAACTTAATTATAAATCTCGAATTTAATCGAACAATATCATCTTATTGTGTGTGACCCATTAGGCTCTCAACTTGTTGGCTATGAACATAATTAATCTCATTAGTCATATTCAAAGATCAAAAGTGGGATCTAGCAATCCATCATAACCACCTAAATGTTCAAGAGTCGATGTGACCTTATTGAAACCTTTTAGTAACTAGCCTATTAGTGTAATAGGGTCATTTCACCATATATTCTAGACTAAGCATGAGCTAGGTTCAGTGTCTACTCATACTTTAATCCATGTTAGATCTTTTAACTTATGGTTAATGATCACGAATCTATGAAAAACGATTCCTTAATATTCTCTATGCTCTGGCTAGAGACTTTAATCCTATTAATCATGGTCAAGATCACTTGGGATATGTCTCCAATGTCACTAGAAGTGGTGAATCTTCTCTAGATCACACATCCATCTACCATATGTTTCATGCCATACCTAAAACCACCTTACTATAAGCATCTATCTATTGTGGACCTATTCATGATGATTTCTAAGTGTGACACTCCTAATATGAGATGGCCTAGTATCATAAATCTGGGACTTTTACATGAATGGCACATGAAAACATATTTCATAGACACTTGTGGGACTAATATCAAGTGAAGTTCTTGCTCTGGCCTTATTCAATGAACTTATTTCCATAAAACAAGCACCCATATACTATCCCAAGTATTTTTATACTGGAACTAATGAAATCAAAGGGTTGCATGCATCAAATACATGGAAGCCTAGCATAAACTAGTCTTTGTGCTCTATCAATGCCCTATCTTGATAACATGATGACCAAGAATGTTTTTAAAAACATAGCTTTGATGCATAAGGATCTCATCATCGTAACTTATTACATCTTTGTAAGGCCATTGTGTTTCATGCACTTTATCCAATTAGTGGTTTAATGATAGTGAATCATGCCATTAGCATAAAGGCAAATCTTGTGTTACTTTAACTAGTAATTGGTATCCAGTTAATTGACTCTATATTTTTCTTGTCCCCATCTGACTAGTTAAGGACGTACACTAGCAACTAATGCCTAGTGTGAGTACCATGTTAGGTCATAAAGATATATAATTGAAAACTACACCACTTTTCTAAAAAAGGTTTAAAGTTTAAAAGATATTGTCATACTCCAATTTAAGGCAAAACAAGGACTAAACAAGGCAGCTAATCCATTATCAAATCATACAAAACCAAAGATAAATGCTATAGCCATGGGAAAAAGCTACTAGGTAAAGAAAACTGTTGAGGAAATCAAGACACCTATGGGGTTGGTTTGGTAAGCCTTAGTTAAAGCCAAGTTGATATCAGCAATAGAATTTTAAAAAAATATCCTGTCAACTTCTATTAGTATCACAATGACAATGGGCATACTTTACAAAGCTACCAAGACTTCCAAACCATGATCTAAGGAATAATAGATAGGGAAACGATTAAGTTTTATGAGAAAAAATGGAACTAATGATGTTTCTACTAATGCTATTAAGTGGGAAGGGACATGTATTCCCTACTATGATTAGCTGAGTACCTAGGCAATCTTTACGAAATCTATACCCATGATGTTTATTAAACTCCCATTTTCTTTCCCTTAGAAGAAAGACAAAAGCATTCCCATACAAATATAAGAGCAAAATACTCATAATCAATTAATCTTGCCAGTAAGCTAATGATGTCAACCTTGAGAGGGTAAGTCATTTTACTCATAGCAAGAAATGTTATACGATGGCTGAACCTGAAACTCAGAAAAAAAAAAACATTACTCAAGGGCCTAAATTACTAAAGGAAGAAATAAAGGTGACAGACTTGAGAGTGGTCATGAAACTAGTAAATGAAAATGAAGTTTACGAGTTTCTTAAGTTCTTAATCACAGTGAATTTAGTATGATCGATCAGCTGAACAAGCAGCCAACAAAGATATCTGTGCTATTACAACTCTTAACTTCTAAGGTACATCAGAATGATCTTTTGAAGGTCTTAAACCAAGCTTATATCCCTTCTAATATTCTAGTGGACATATTAAATCATCTTGTGAACAATATTATCACCAACAACTGTATATCCTTTAGTGATGATAAGATACCTTTTGAAGGTTAAAAGAATTATAAGGCCCTTT
This sequence comes from Adansonia grandidieri, assembly GCA_038382065.1. Classification (NCBI taxonomy): domain Eukaryota; kingdom Viridiplantae; phylum Streptophyta; class Magnoliopsida; order Malvales; family Malvaceae; genus Adansonia; species Adansonia grandidieri. The sequence goes on along the minus strand of JBBYHK010479931.1, from coordinate 11,631 downwards.
ACCTTCTATGAGGGTCATATTCTGCCTAAGGTTTTAATTGATAATGGCTTAGCTTTGAACTTAATGCCCATAGCTTAATTGAACAAGTTACCTATTGGTATGTCCCATATTAAGCATAATCATGCAGTTATGCATGCCTTTGATAGTACTTATTGAAAGGTGATAAAAAATATCACTATTCTTTTTAAATGCCTTTATATCTACAAACTGAAGTTTCACATGATGGATATTGCTCCATCATAAAGGCTTTATATTTATGTTGTGGAGCAGTCTTATTATCACTGTATTAGAAGTTAAAGTTTTTGGTTAAAAGCAAAAGTTTTAAGTATTGAAGGAAGGGAACATATTATCTTTGCAACCTCTACTGATGTAGCATATATAGAGCCAAATGAGAATGCTTTTGAATATATCTTTTCAGTTATTCGAGTTTATTAATGCTACATTTGTTGAGAGAGGCTTACCAATAGTTGAGACTTATTTATCGAGGAATACACACATGGGAATAAAGTTTACAATAGGTAAAAGATGCCTAGCTGGAAAAGGATTGGGAAAATATCTTCAAGGTATAACAAAAGCCTTAAAGGTCATGAAAAAAATTGATAAATAAGGGTTAGAGTTTAAGCCCAATATGCAGCAGTAATGAAAGTAAGGTCAAAAACCTAAAAAAAGGAGGATGGCTCTTCTGTTAGGAAGGACTTAAAATGGGAACTAATGGTGTTTCCTCTTTACAAGAAAGCTTTTATCTAAGAAGACACATAGATCCAAAACAAAGAAAGGGTATCAATTTTGAAGATGTACTAGTTGTACAGAATAGGTATTCGAGCACTTTTTTCTCAATGCCATTGATGATAAGCCAAGAATAGTAAGGTCTAGTAGCCCCACTAGGATTTGTTCTTAACAACTAGACAATGACAAATTCTTATACTTTTTAAGTCTAATTTAAAGTAATGCCAAGCCATTTCCAACAAGTGTTTGTACTATTCTGAAAACTGCCCAAGCCAAATCTATCCAAGTGCATACTTAGCTTTTTTCCAATTAAGAATGCCATAAAGATGCTGCCCCAATCAAATTTTCTTAAAAGATACGGAAAAGTAGCTTTTTATCCCTAACATATCTAGCCATCCTATGATAGTAAAAAGCTAACTGCATATTTATGCATCTGAGTCCATATTTCTTGAATACTAGAACCTTAAACTTTGGCGAGATAACCACCTTTGAGATCAATAAAAATTTCTTAGCATTTTTTAGTCATATTTTATCTTTCACAGTTGGAATTTTTTCTTCAAGCTGGCCATACTTTTATTGTGCTTCTAAATTCTAAATCCTTCTTGATGGATTCTGCTTTAACTATTTTGAATCAAGAGTACTAACTAGGACAAGAGGATTTACCCCTGACTATGAATCAACCGTATGAGTACCAAGCCAAAAGTGCTTATTTGATCTCTCTCATCATCTTTCTTGAAAAAGGTGAAAAATGCAAACTAGTTTTACAGATATATGAGCTTTAACAATATTCATTTTCATTTTGCTTTTAGGAGGTTCAATACAAATATCAATTATAAACAGGTGTAAGTGAATTAATAAGTTAATGAATAAATGTATGAATGAAAGGATTAACATTGATAACATGCATGATGCTATGGATAACATATCAAGTGGAAACATATGGGAAACTATTGCAAAAGTGGTAAAAATTCAAAATTTGTCTCAATCATTAGCATTCCATAAATTTGAAAATATTCTTTAACATTTCATTGATGTTCACAATAAATAAAACAAAGTTTGCAAAAATTAATTAGTGACTAAAAATTGCATAAGAATATTCCTCTGTCCTGATATCTAAAAGCCAACAAACAAAAGATCCCATCATGTAATTATCTGAGGCTTTAATCAATCTTGTTAGGTTCTTGGTCAACTAAAGTCTTTGGATTGAACCATTTTTTATCGATAAAGGTTGCACTTTGTTTTCAAAAGCCATATAATTTTTGATAGAATGTCCACGAGTTACACAATTATACTTACATTTAGCTTTAAGGTTATACCACTTAAGATAAAGTAAGCGACGTTGAGGTTCAATAGGTGCATATGTGACCAAGTGGTTATGTAGCAATATAGGGAAAATTTCTTTGTTGCTAACTTAGAAAAGATCATAAAGTCTCAATTTTTTTTCTTGGAGTTGCTTTTTTATTGATATGTTGATTGGAAGTTGAAGCCTTTAGTTGTGATACCAAGGTTTGCACAAGAAAGATTGGCTGACAAGGTGCTTGAATGAAAATATGATGTGAGACTTCTACTGTCAATGTTCCCTCAACTACTAACCTAATGTGAACGGGTAGAGTATCATTAGCCACTTCGAGCTCTAACTTAAAGTGCAACATGCCAACATTGATCAAGTTATGCAAATTTCTTTTACAAATGGTACAATCCTCAATGGCATGCCTCTATGCCCTAGTATGAACTCATAATAAGCATTAGCATAGTATCACTCGAGATATAAGGGTTTTCTTAAGGAAACATAAGAAAGTGAATTACCTAGCCTTACAATAGTTCTTGTACAAATTTTTATAGGATATCAAGATTGGATCAAACTGTAGCCTCTCTTAGGTTGTTTGTGGGGTTTTTTAAGCATTCTTAGTCTAGTGAGGTTGAGTGTTTTAGGTAATATTGGGCAAAAAGGTAAGTGAAGGGTTATATCTGATGAAGTATGCTGGTTATGAAGTTCTGGTGTACGGGTATAAGTTTAAGTTTGGGGAAGTCATGTTAGGGTGGTAAGGACTAGGAATAAGATATAGACTTTAGTCGACTTTATGACTGATTAAAATAGGTAACTGGATCTATTTATTCTTTTATGTTCATGGTTTCTTGATATTAGAGCCGAGGGATAGTTAAAAGGTGATAGGAGGGTAACTCAAGTTAAAAAATTGGTTAATCTATAATGACATGGAGCGAAGATAGTAGGATTCAAACATTGGGTGGAATATAAAAACAAAAGATTTTGTGTGATTTATTTCAAGTTTGGCTACTTGCATCTTCAATCTAAACATTAGAAATAGTGGTAGTGACTTTCGAGAGTAATCTATCTTTATTTGATCAAGGTTTGAGATCATCCTTACCACTTTCAAAAGTTATCCTCTCATCTCCTGATTATTTTGTTTGAACTCTCTAATAATTTTCTCCAAAGTGCTAACCCATGCTTTTGGTGGATTCACAGTGATCTGAACCATTTGGCCACTATCGATAATGATGCCCCTTTAGTAAATTCCTTTTCAATTTAAAAAAAATAACAATCGCTCCTACCAATTTTATGAGCAGTTCTTTCAATTCCCAAACATATTACCTCAGTTCCTTTTGGATCCTTTCTAAGGTATTGATTGTCACTTCTATATGATCTTCTATGTTACAACTTTTTCAATGTAAACAATAAATGGGTTTAACATTATATAGTGATCGATGCATGAAATACTGAGGAATAATGAATGAAAAATGTAGGATATGATATGCTATAGATGTTCATCCATATATATATATATATATATATAAAGTTTAAAATGGTATGACTGTTATGTAAAATGTCATAAAGGATTAAGGGAGACAATGCCTTATCACTCCATTTTTTTACCTTTTCTACTCTTCACTCTTTTATTGTTAGCTTAACCTTTTAAGCTTTTATTGGGAAAATAACCAAAGGGAGCTTTCTTATGGAAATGAAAACAAAAGGAAATAAAAAGTAAAATTTAATGAAAATTTACCCCAAGAAAAATGTTTAAGGCATCAGGACGCCTTTCAAGGCAAAAACAAATGGTTGCAGGTAGTATCGCTTACTTGCCATGGCCTAAGTTCACGTGAGCAGTATAACAACATGTTTTGGTTAAAATCATCCCTAAAAAGATGATACGATACCTTTCAAGACAACATTAACGATTGGGAGAATGATGGTTGCTTATCATTGCCTAGCAATTGGCCAATGTTAAGCCATCTTCCAGACAGCGTAATGGCCTACCTGAGTTAAGTTTGTCCCTAATGAGGAGAAACAGTGTCTCTTAGGGCAAATTTAGTGATCTAGGAAATGATGTGTATACACTATCACCTAGTAGTTGACAGGCATTAAGCCTTTGGTCAGACAATGTAAAGGCTTATAAAGGTTGGATTTATTCCTTTAAACACTATATGAAAACTTAAATGGGATCATAGGCAATAACATTCATTTGTTATCACCTAAAGAAACGAAAAGCGTTAACCATCCATCAGATAGCATAATGGCATGCCCTAGTAGATTATTAAAGTATACGATGCCTCTTGAGGTTCAAAGCACAAATGTTGGTGAAAATGTTCGCTCATTATCGCCCATGCATTAATGATACATGGGAGTAAAAAAGTAAAAATTGTTTCCCAAAATTTCTTATTCATTGGGTTATTCTAGTAGCACTTTGGCATGGTTTGACATGGTGTAGCTTCTACAGCTTACTATATGAAGTTAGGTTGACTCTAAATTGATTCCTAAATCATTCCTCTATCCAATAAAGACAACTAAGGTACCCTGATTCTAGGCCCATAGCAAGCTAGGCAAAAAGGGCTTGATTTAGGCGAATGTATTTCCCTATGCCTATGTAGACTGCTAATCACAAAAGCATAGGCAATTTACAACCTAGAAAGAATTGCTAGCCATGTTGGATAATTACCATTATGGAGATGAATAGGTCACTCTTACCCAATATTGAGTCCTATTCTCTCTAAAAAAATTAGTCGAGAATGTAATGCAAATGTTAGTGCTTTGTGTGTGTCAAGGAAACTACAAACCTATTTGTTTTACTCTTTATTACCATTCAAATATCAACATAAATATTTTGGAACCAGGAAACCCCTAACAATCATAAAAAAAACAAGCACAAACATAATATTAATATATAAAGGTCAACAAAACATAAGGCAAGAGGAAAGGAATTATAGTTAAATAATGACCAAAACTGAAGAAAACCAAAATGGATAAGATATGACTAGTTGTAGGCTTGACTCTCTAACTATTTCCTAAAGAAGTCACTAACGTGTTGTAAAATCCCCTGCTAATGACAATGAAGCATGCCCGACTTAAAAGTAATCCTCAATGGAATTTTGGAAAGCGTGTTTCTTGAATCTAGATTAAGGAGATTTTTGGATGAATCGCTCATCCAATTGATCTTTGATGGCCACCATGAAGTGGCTGAAAACTTGGAGTCACAATCGACCATTGGGGCTAGCCATGATCAGACACCTATTAAAACTAGCACCTTGAGTTACAAAATTTGAAGAGTCAATTTTTTGATCTACGTGTGCTAAGTTCGATAAGTGGGTTCGAAAGTCGATTGCATGTGGGAAAGGATTAGCACTCCCATGATGCCTTAAATAGTACCATCTAGCCATATATTACCTCGATTTCAATTTTTTTGATTTTAAAAATAACATTATTTGTATATAATCCCCTTTTATACTTAAATGAATTTTTTAAAATAATAAAGCCAATTTTTATCAAAAAATTGAATTCCATTACATAAGTCGGAAGTGTGGCAAAACATAAGGCTAAAAATATATATCTTGAATTTTGATTTGAAAAAGATGTTCTGTATCAAGCACTAGAGGGATACCAGCATGAAACATTACCTTTGTGATTTTTTGAATATTTAAATTAAAAATATGAATGCAAAATTGTCACTAACAAAGAAAACGTGTTAGTAAGACAAGTAAAAATTATAATATATATTGCATAAAAAATAAAACAAACAAAACATAGAAAGAAGGGTTGGTCGAGATGTATATCGTAGTTATTATTGGTTATCTAGAAATAATGAATTAACAACTTAGAAATACACTTAGACTTGCAGAACAACAGAGGCATGAAAATCGAAGTTTTATTAAAAAAATTGGGAAAACTTAGGAAAAAAGAAATTATGGTTTTGATTAAAATTTGGAAAATGGGACTAAAAAACCAACTTGGATGAAAATTTTGGTAATTTTTGGAAAATAAAATATTTTTGGTTAATTTAATGAAAAAAGTGGATTTTAGTTTAAAACTGAAAAATTAATAAGAGGATTAAGTTGTTTGGTTAAATGATTGCACCTTGATTTAAGCCTAATAGGACTCGTACATGACTCATAACCTCATTTGGGTATTAATCGAACTCATTTCAAGGCATCCAAATGCTTAGGGAGAAGGATACTTACTAATAAGCTAAATGTGCTTAAAGCTAAAATAAGGGACAACATTGTGCTATCCAACCTCTCGAGTTTATTTTGGGTTCATTCGAGGGTTTCAAGGGCCAAACAAGATGCAATTGGAAAGTTAACTCAATGAAGATTAATATAAATATACTCTAAAAATTTCCAAAAAAAAAAAATCACCTTTTAGGAGAAAATAATATTTTAAGTTAGACTCAGTTCAACACTTGAAGTAGGAGTAAAGGAATAGGTGTAGTAAACTTTAAAAAATTTCTTCGAATTCATTTGCACTTGTTAAGTCACAATGTTACCTTTTCAAAAAGGGAATTTCAAGTAGTTTTAAAAGAAATATTTAACAAATCAAGAAAAATCATTTGAGAGATGGCCCGTAATGAAGTTTAGTCACTTGTCTTGGGGGTTTAGGATAGCACATGTTCGAAAAATTGTAACTCCTTCATCAGAGCTTATTTAAGGGAAATTGAGAACTCATTGAAAATATAAATTAATGCTCTTCAAGGAAAAAATATCATAAAATTTGGCAAAATCTTTTAGGGATTGAAAATAATTTTAGGGTTAAGCTACTATTAGTAACTAAAACAAAAAAGTTTTTGGTTTTTGGTTCTAGATTGAAGTTGGGCTATGGACATACAAATGTCTATCACCAATGGTCTATTGTAATAGATTGATTAGTCATTCAAAGTCTAGAAGAGTTTAGGCAAGTAAATGACTCGTTAGCCTAGTGATTTTTAACAACACAAAGCTCTCACCAAGGCATTAAATCAAACAATTGGAAAACTATATTTTTTTGAAGCTAGAAAACATATTTTATTGAGCTTTATTTTGCCATGAATTGAAATATAAATAGGCTAATTTTACCATAAGATTAAAACATCAATTCCTTAAAATAATAGGCCAAAATTAACCCTGTTATTTAAGTTAATCTTAGTCTAACTTGGGGTTAGTTTTCCAAAATAGCAAAGATACATATCAAAGAAGCATTTCAACAAACATGTTAACTCAAAGCCATATTAATGGCATTCAATATCAAAGGCATAGTAAAGCATCATCCAACAACATTTTTACAATCATGTCATGCTTAACATGTAACCAATGACATAAAATCCATCAAGGCACGCTATAATGGACATATATTATCGTGGACCATGAAATAAAAATTATTAAAATGCAATATAAATACTGGCTGAAATTAATAAGGGAAATGAAGGTTTTTTAATCATCAAAATATACCAATAGCCCATCCTAATACAAGATCAAACGAGGCAAACCCGAAGCAAATGTAGGAATTCAATACATGGGTCATGATAGCATGAAAATAGTTAACTACAATGGCATTTTAATGAAATGAAATGATCAAAATTAAGAGATAAGTAGCAAGTATTATACTAATAAGCTTAAAAGCTATCCAACCCTTCTTACTTTCTTTTTTTCCCCCTACAGCTTTGACTTTCTCCTTTCTTATCTTTCCATTGCAGTCATCACTTTTCGAAAGCTTTCTTTTTAAGCCTTTTTTTGTTTTGCCTTTAGTGGCTAATGGAGAAAATGACGTAAGTGTCAAAATGAAAGCCCACTTTGGCTTATAAAAGGGTTAACTGACAAGTCAAAAGCCTAAGATGCCAAGTATTTTGATTTTTGATTTCATGAGTCATCAAGAGAATCATCAACATGTGATGTGTTTTTCAAATTCTCATTGGCTAAAGGACAAAATTTGTGGCATCTTTATTGGCCAAGGCATTTTAAGTTCTAAATATTTACTAAGATGCCACTTTTGGTGGGCACTAATGCCTTTGTCCAAATCTAATTTTGACATAAAATTATTCTAAAATGTCATCATCTTTGGCTAAGAGAGCTATTAAAAAATTTGATTGAAAAATTATTCCAATGCAATTAAATAAAATGAGGCCTAAATAAATTTATTAAATAAGCATGTGGACCATATTTTATTTAAAAATAATTTTCATGAGCTGGCATGAATTTAAATGATATTTGGTACCAAAAATATTGCAAAACTTGTATTTTGGATTAATGGTGTTCAAGAGAAAAATGCCATGACTTAGGCAAAAATACTTGGATGTATCGATACATTTAGGAATGTATCGATACATTTAGGCCATTTTATCTATACAACCTTAAATTCTACCAATACAGAAGTGAATATATCGATATATTTGGTCCAAAAATGCAATTTTAGTTAATTTCAAGCGTTGTATCATTAAAATGAGAAAATGTATTGATACATCTCATGAATGTATCAATACATCTCTTCATAGTATCGATAAAATCCATGGATTCCAAATTTGATGACAAGGCAACCAATGTACTTATGTACCATGATAATGTATCAATATATTCAGTAAAAAATGTGTAATTTGCTTACCATTGGCTCCTTGGACACCTTACCTTAACTAGAAATAATAGGAAATTGGCGTATACTTGTACATTTGGCCTTTATGATGCCCCAAGACGTTTGCATGAAGGATTGGATGAAATTGGATATCTAAATGATAATAGGATAATCTTAATTGTTTATGGAGTTAGATGACGGTTGTTTTCATTTTTCCTTGGAACAAATGACTTATTATCTATCTATGTATTATATAAATAATTCATTGTGTTAAGGGGTGGGTAAGATTACTGTAAACTGTCCCTAGAGTTCTTATAATCTTATAAAATCTATTACTCTAATTAAAAGCTATCCCAACTTATGGAATTATTGAATTGGAATTTTGTAGATGATGGTTTTTGAACATCTAATTGTCTTAAATGAGTATTTTGGGATTAGTTTAGACAAACAATTATAACATTTAAGTTAGTTTTATCTATTTACTTAGGTATTTTAAGTTTTAAAGGATCATTTAATTAAATTAAAATCATAATGTTACTTATTTCCATAATGTTATTTTTATGTTTATATTACTGAAAAATATTTATGTATTCATGTCATATTCGTATTTATATATTTTTGTCACAATTGTGTTCAAAATATTATATATTTATATAAAATTTTATAGTTTATTTTATGTAGATTTTGACAGGTTCGTCTATTCATATCATGTTCATGTTATTTTTCCTATTACACAGTGTTTTAATTATTTTTCATGTTGTGTTTGTATCATATAATTATGTTGTGTCTAAAATTGCCAAGTTTAATTGACATTATTGTCATCATGTTCATGTTCGTGCTATTTTTTGTATCATAATTGCATTCAAAGTATTAGATATTTATGTAAGTTGATATGTTAATAATTCATTTTATGTAGATTTTTGACATGATTATGTATCTGTGTGATGTTTATGTGATTTTTCATGTCATTTTGTGTTTTAATTATTTTCTCATATTGTGTTCATTTTGCATAATCATATTATTTTCAAAATTATTGACACTATTTAAACAACTTCTAATTTTATGTCACATACTGTATAATAATTGAGAGTTATTGTTTACCTATATTAAATCTGGTAATTTTGGATATTTGTACCATATTTGAAAAGTTATCCCTAAGTGAAGATATTTTACATAGTTAAGATGATTCAATTTAACCTTTAAGTTCATTAACTTAAGAATTAGATCATCGTATTTACTACACATTAAATGAATATCATTTTTAAAACTTATACTACCAATTAAATTAAACACACACATATGCATATTCATTGTGCAACAAGAGATGTTTCTAGTATAATTAAAGTAATCCCCAATTGGTTTTTTAATTAAGGGTAATGTGGTGATTAAGATGAAATCGAGAGATAGTGATTAGAGTTATATATTTAGTTATGGTGAGTTGTACATTTAGTTATGGTGAGTCATACATTTAGTTATACTTATTCATATATTTAGTTATGGTAAGTTATATATCTAGTTATAATAAGTCATACATTTAGTTATAGTCACTCATACATCTAATTATGGTAAATCGTACATTTAGTAATGGGGAGTTATACATTTAGTTATAGTGAGTCAGATATTTAGTTATAATGAGCCGTACATTTAGTTATGGTTATTTATACATCTAGTTATAGTGAGTAGTATATTTAGTTATGGTTATTCATAGATCTAGTTATGATGAGTCATACATTTAGTTATGGTTATTTTTATATCTAGTTATAGTGAGTCGTACATTTAATTATAGTGAGTTGTACAGTTTGTTATGAGGAGTCATACATTTAGTTATGGAGAGTTATATATTTAGTTATGGTAAGTTGTACATTTAGTTATGATGAGTTGTATATTTAATTATAGTCATTTGTACATTAAGTTATATACTTAGTTATAGTCATTTGTATATTTAGTTATAGTGAGTCGCACATTTAGTTATGGTGAGACTTACATTTAGTTATAGTCATTTATACATTTAGTTATAGTCATCTGTACATTTAGTTACTATTTTTATATGATAATTTGATATTTAATATAATTTTTTATTATTTTTATATAATAATTCAAGATTTAATATAAAATATTTTTTAATTATTATTTTTAAATAGTAATTCAGAATTCAATATAAAATATTTTTATTTTTTATTATTTTTAAATAATCTAATATAAAATATCTTTTATTTTTTTATTATATAATTTAAACTATATAATTTATGTGTAATATGCATTATTTTTAGTTTTTTTTTTTTCAAAAAAAATTTGAGATTTAATATAAATATTTTTATTTTTATACAATAATTCAAGATTTAATATAAAATATTTTAATTTCTATTATTTTTAAATAGTAATTTATAATTTAATGTAAAATATTTTTGTTTTTAATTTTTAAAAAATAGTTTATATTTAATAATAAATATTTTTGAATTTTTATTATTTTTACCTTAATCAAGTATTTAATATAATTCGAGATAATTTTTTATAATTCGAGATTTATTATAATATTTTTAATATATATAATTTATATGTAATATATATAATTATTATAGGGGTCGGTTTTCTTATGAAAGGAACCGGCCCCTGACATATATAATATTATAATATATATGATACTATATGTAACATATATAACATATTCTATATTATATAGAATATATATTAATTCAAGATTTAATAAAAATATTTTTTATATTTTATTATTTATAAATATTATTATTAATATATATAATTTATATGTCTATATATATTTTATATATATACAATGAAAAGCAATAGCAGTAAAAGAATAAAATTAGAAATAAAAAAGTAATTATAATATTTTTATTAATAATTTTAATAATTACTATCTCTTTTTTTTAAATTATTTTTTTTGTTTTACTTTTTTTTTAATAATTATCTGTTTATATCACTTTTTTTTGGGATTCTTCCTAAAATAATTCGAACACTGATTATCTTTTGCATTTAGAGATTTACATCAAAGTTAAAAACTGAAGTGGTAAGAGAACAGAACATAACAGAACTTCCAAACTAGCGAGCTGTAACATAACTGC
>JBBYHK010479910.1:0-18060 GCA_038382065.1 Adansonia grandidieri | reverse complement strand
AACTAAGTTAAATTATTTATATTTATAAACTTAATAAAAAATTATTAAATTAATAAAGATTAAATTTTAAAAAATATTTTTTAAAAAAAAAATAAATTATACAAAAATACAATATAGGTAGGCCTAAACGGGTTTGGACAATCTATTTATAAATATGGGCGAGCTTGGACAAAATTCGCGGATCATATTTTAGGCCAGACCAGCCTTGAATAAACATATTTAATGTTAATTCCATGCTCAAGTCTGACCCGAATTCGATCTGGCTCGGCCCATAAGCAGGTCTAGTTCAAATGCATCGGTGTCTAGTGCCATAAATCTATCATTTGATATAAGTTTTGGCACCATCATTCGGTCAACTACACTTCTCAGACCATTGACAAAAAGGCAAGCCATAACTATCATAGGCAGCAAAACATTATAATATTAGGAAAAAACATCAAAACTACTAGTAAACATAGTTAAAAACAACACCACGAAGATATAAATAAAACAGTTGCATGAAATTACTATATCGGAAGACAAACATACACAAATAGATATTTCAAATAGAAATCAATTTTAAAAAAAATTCTTAGGAGTGACTACTATAGTTGATGATCGTTTAGAAATTAGTACGCTTCTTATCTTGGATCCGAAAGTGTCTAAATGAAAGAGAGGGAAATTTGACAAAAACAACAAAGAAACTTTGTTATGATCTAAACTATAATCTACATAAAAATGAGCAAGGAAAGGATAAGTAAACAAAGTGTAGTTTCCAAGAATATAAAAAAAGAAATGACTATTGAGAATTGAATTGAATTCTAGGATACGAAATCATAACCCCTATGAGACAAGACAAAATATTCTTTGAGTTCAGATTTTCTTTGTTGCAAATTAAATTAAGAACTAATGTCTATCTAAACCTTATCCTACATCAATCACCTTGTATGATATAAGTATCATTTTGAGTTCATAACCTTGTAAACTATATTTCTTAGTTCATCTCAAGTACGCTTTCCTTAATGATAGCTTAATTCATGAACCATTCAAATTATTAAGGGAAACATCCTTCTTAGCTTGCTAGTCTAAACTTTGCTCATATGTATACCTTAAATGAGTGTACGTTTTGTACAAATAGATAATTCAAGTATTTCTATACTTTATTCAAGAAATTCCCAATAGCATTCTGCATTAAGAGAAAAGATGCTTGGGCATCAAAGAGCTAAAATAACCAAAGCTCTAAAGACAAGCCACCAAAACAATTTAATACAAGTTTGTGAAACATCATGCTTCTAAAGACCTATCTATCAAAAAAGGAAAAGAAAAATTTCCATGCCCTTCATTGAAATAGAGAGATAGAAATTTGAATCCCCCAAATCATGAGTTTATTCTAGAATCCAATAAGATTTGAAATCTCTAAATGTAACATTTAGATAAAAACCCAACTAATATTTGGACCCCTAAAATCAGAATGCTAAAATTGAAACAACACAGAACGTACGCATTAAAGAACAAAAGCAACAAAATCATACTTGGAATTTTAGTGAAGAGGTGAGGGAAAGGAGGAAGTTAAGAACTAAAACAACTACAGACAAAAGCAATAGTGTTGTAAGAGGTAATGGTTTAAACCGTTGGTATAAGTTGTATTTTCATAATGTATTAAGGGAAAAAGAAACCCAAACACTAAATTTGAGAGGTAAAAGTGACAGAAATGTTACATTCTAAGTGAAATGTAACATAATCTAAAAAAAGGTGGGTATGATATTATCCCATTATTACTAAATCTTGACACTGAATGTAATATCACATTACCTAGCTTGAAGAATATTTCTGAACGAAACAAAGGTAATCTTATGAAGAAATGTATCATGCTAACTGATAATCACTATATTCTCTAAACCAAACCTACCTTAAATAGTCATCTAGTATAGGTCCCTAGATTAGTTTATATAAAGTTCTTGTGAACCATCAAAGGCGAGAAATAGTTAAAAGAAATAGACTAGAAGATATATACTAAGTGAGAGAGTGTTTGTTTATGTGCTTGGAGGAAGGCTATTTTTTTCATCAATTTTGGCTGGAGATATGTATTTATATGTGATGACGTTGACTTTTGAATGCTAACTAAATTTTCTACAACCAAATGCTTCAATATAGGAGGCGTGCATATAAGGCATGTCTATATATAACATAGAAGATTTAATCTTTATTAATATGGGAGGCCTACTCGGTATGCTAACTAAGAAGCTGTAATAACAACCTAATCTCACACATTTTCATCGATCTAGTTAACTATAGATATTTTGAGGGACAATTGGATTTCCTAACCCGAAATGCTTATTAGGCACATTTTAGTGTTGGGATAATTATTAGTCCCCATGTTTGAGTGTCGTAAAAGGACTAAGTTGTTTATGATTGAATTTATATCAACTGAACAAAATATAAACAAAATTTTTTGCTCAACCTAAAATAGATCCAAAGGATTTGGGAAAAGATCCATTGTCGACCTATATATGTTTTGGTAATCATTTAGTCGATGAATGATGCTTGGGCATTTTTCATACTGAGCTTGGGGCTTAAAGGTTTTTAAATTTCAAAATAGTGAAATTAGTACTTTGTACGTTGTTGCTAAACCTCTTACGTTTGATTATTATAAGAAGTCTAAAAATATAAATGAGTATGCGTACATCATTCATACAAACACTAAAATAAAAGACTATGCTCTAAGTATTCAAATGTAAGATATAAACATCCAATGCCCTTAGAAGTAACTAAACCATCATGCTTTATAAAATGAGTGTGACGAAGGTTATTGAAACTAATAATTCGTGTGCATAATAAGCTGAAGTTTTTTAAGAAAAGTGGTAATTCCTTGGGTGTAGCATTGTTTGACAAAGTAACGAAGGAGCCTCAGTTAATATTTGTGCACAACATAAGTTAAAGTCTCGTGTTTCTACACAATATACAAGTAATGGCCAGATGTTAACCATTTAACGGCGAATGCATGCAATTGTTTTGATTTCTTAAGCATGCTATATCTTCCCAAGTCATAAGCATTTCATTTGACAATTGTCTAGATTAAAATGTTTGTTGGTATGATTTTCATTTTAGGTGTTACCATATGTAGTATAGGCTTAATAGTTGCCTTCTTAGGCATAAGCAATTACAAAGTAGCATCACTTAATTGATATCTGGTTTACTTTAAAACTTGTCAACCAAACATTCCAAGTAGAGAAATGTATACGGGGCTTAGATTAAAGATTATGGCCATTTAACAACATTTATTGCTTTTCTGTAGCATAAGCATTCTGAAAGTCAGATATCTAATTGACGTGTGATTCTTAAATAGATTTTCTAGGTAACCAAATATTGCTTGAGTTTTCTAGTAAACGTATACACCATCATTCTTGTTCTTGAACACAAGATTTAGAATGTTTTGAATTTTAAACCAAAAATTTGACGCTTTAAAAAACTTATGTAGCTTGGTATGGCATGTAAGCATGTCATTAGGAATGTGAAACATTGCACCAAAAGAGTGTGAATCATGACTATCCATTCATTTAATCCTAGGGTGCCACTTGTTTCGGATGAAGTGTTTGGCAGCCTGCTTTAGAGTCCTTTTTAAATAATGTCTATTCGCCATGCCTTAGACTTTTTAGCAGTATTTTTCTCTCATGTTAAGGTCAGAATTTATATAACGTGGCTTCCATTAAGTAAGAATTTAGAATTCTACTAAATTAATCCCTTGCATTATCTTCTTTAAGAATAAGGATTTGTCTTTGGAATCGCGCTTGGGTCATTTTAGGGAAGTTATGAAATGATTGGGAGGCTTCTAATTTTTCCTTAAGTAGGTAAACCTAAATATTTTTAGGACAATTCTATTTTTCTTAAGTAGGTAAATATAAATGTTTCTAGTACAATCATCAATAAACATGATAACCTATTTAAAACTAAAAATTGTTCTTACGCTAAAGAGAGCCCCGTCATGACATGGCCTGGATGCGAATCCTAACCAAGCTCGACTTAAACGGCCCTTGACTGTATAAGTGGTGATGTATCGTTATTTCAAAACTATTTATTCTTCTCTTTTTTTGGGCCATACCAATATTAATATTCTCTTCTTTCTAGGGACTTGGTAGTTAAGATGAATCGTTCGCCCATCTTAACCCTAAATAGTCATCATGAAATTACCATTTGTTTGGAGTCACCACCAATCTGTTTTGGCCAGATTAGATTGGTCACTTGTCAGAATTAATGCTTTAAGGGTCATGAAACCTTAAAGATAAATTCCATGGTCTACGGAGCAACAGAGATCATTTTTAAGGGTTTGAGAGTCGGTTACAGCCACAAGTAAGGATCAACCCTCTCGTGGTGGCCAAAATTGGTACCTTATTGATCATGGTTAATTTGAACTTTAATTTTTATCCAACTTCAAAATGTGGTATTTAATTACAATTCTCATATTATTAAAATAAGATTTTATTATTCCATGAAAGAAAATCGGGATTTTGCATTTTGAAAATCGAAAAGTCTTACGCACCCACACCGAAAAGCCAATGGGACACGAAAGCTTTTATTATTCCCTTTTATACCCCAACGGAAAACCAAAGAGACATAAAAGGTTCTAAAAACCTAAAATGTTTTTCGCATCCTACTAGAGTACCTGGCAGAATGTGAAGGATTTTTATTTGTATAAAATTTTTTATTTTCATTTTGAAAAGGGTATCTCGTCATTAGAATGATCTGTAAAACCCATATCACATATAGGTGGGGGAATTTCACGCATCACTCTAACTCTGAGACATTGCCTTTATTTTACGAAGACATACGAATTTTATTTGAAACAAAAACAAAAGACCTAGGACTCAGTCTAGACACTAAAGTACTAAATCGAGTCTAAAGACTAAAAAGATAAAAAGAAAATGAACCTAATGGAAAATTATGAAAATACCCCTAAGGTATACCTTCAACATGAGAGTATCTCGGTACCCCTAATGGACTTGAAAGGACAAGTAATGATGATTTTTACTATAAATGGGTAATTTAGATTACAAAAATGACCTAAAGTATGAAAATTGCTAATGGTTCCCTAAATTTCTCAAAATAAAATATTAGTCCTAAATTGGTTTAAAATGCTAAAAAAGATATATTTATTTTTTTGACCCAAAAAACACCCTAAATGACAAGTTTAAATTTTAAAATAACCTAACATGCAAAAATACCATAAATTTTCAAAAATTGCATTTCGTACACTAATGGAGAACCAAAAGAATATGAAAGGTTTTTTTTTTTAATATTTTTAGCACCTCACCAGAGGACCAATGGGATGCTAAAAACTATTTAAAATAATCTAAGTGAACGATTTCATGCTAAAGATAACCATTTTGTCCTAAACATTCTAAATTTCCCTAAGGGTCCCTAAACTTTCTTGATTTTATACTTAGGTAGCTAAGTAAAAAAAAAAACCAAATCATCACAAAATATAATCGATCAGGTAAAGTTATCATGTAAATCATGAAGAACATCTATAAAAAGTTTGGTCAAACACCTTTGACCAAAAAACACAATTTTTCATTATTGCAAACTAGCCCCTAAACTTTGAAAAATTGCAAGATACCCCATAAAGTGTGTATGCATGAAGCTTTTGGTCAAATCCTTTAACCATAAAACAAAAATTTACATTATTTGCAAACTAGTCCCTAAACTTTCCTAAAATTGCAAATTGATCCCTAAATAATTTAAAATGCATAATACACATCAAAATACATCCAAAATACATGAGAAATTCACCTAAGGGCTCTGGGATGATTCGGCCAAGCACCCATGGCCAAAAAAAAAATTATGATATTTGTAGCTAAGTCCCTAAATTTTTCTAAAATTTTTAAATGCCCTCAAAATGCTTAAAAATTACAAATTTCTATAATTGACTTAATCATGTAGATACCTCTAAATAAATTTTAAAATTTTTTAACAAAATTATAAAATGGTCCTTAAAGGTTTGACCAAACAAGAAAAACCCCTAAATAGCGTAAAAAATGAAAATTTACATTTTTTACCCTTATAAGTTTCAACCAAGCTAGGAAAAACCCATAAATAAGTTTGAAAAAAATGAAAAATTGTGAAACAGCCCTTACCAATGCTTCCATGAACCAAAACAGCCCCTAAATGGCCTAAAATAATAAAGAAAAAAAACATTTAAACCTCCAAAATTTTAACTATCTAACAAAACAACCTCTAAAAATTCACTTTTCATAAAACTAGACCTAAATGCATGTTAAGATCATCTTGGAATACTACCAAGCTCAATACATAACAAAAAAACTCAAGTTATTAATATTTAAGAGAAATCACAAACTAGATGTTATAGACACCTTATTTTGTTCGAGCTAATTTTTAGCCATCTGGGACATGGACGTGAAAGGGGGCGACGTCGCCTAACAAAAAGTTTTTTTTTTAGAAGGTCAAGAATGCCTATGGATCATATTAGAGAAAAAAGCAAAGATGTAGCATCAAAGGACATAGTTCCAGGTGTTCGGGGATAAAAGACATGGGAAAATTTATAATTTTGCCTAAATGTATCAATACATGGTCCTCATATATCGATACAATGCTCTAATGACCTAAAAATTTGAAATGTCTCCATTTGTATCGATACAATGTGTAAATGTATAGATGCATGAGTTTATGTATCAATACATGAACTTATGTATCGATACTAGGCCATGCTAGAACCAAAACTTGCATTCTGTAAAGTAGATGTATCGATACATATAAATAAGTATCAATACAATGCTCCATTGTATCTTTAAAACGATGTCTTATTCACCCCTAGATCATTCTAGATGAGAGAGTTATGATTTTTCAAATCTAAATTGTCCAAAACCCCTGAAATCAGTAACATGTATTCTAATCAGGCCTTTCAGACCCACTAAATGATTTTTTCAAATCCTTCAAACATTTTTCCTAAAAAATTCATGAAATTCTCTTTTCAGAAAGGTATCGTTTGTAATTTTTTGATATGAAATGAGTTCGGCGTGATTTTTCAAATTTTGACACATCCTATCCCTCGTATGCTCTGCCAGTAGCGTAATTAATCTAAACTTGAAAATTTATTCCCCTGAAAAGTCATTTTTTTAGGATATTAGGAGTATTTTTAGATTAACCCTCGTTGAGTTACCTTTCTAACGGTATCTTGTCCACCCTCTAAAGCTTTCAAACCAATTTAGAATAAATTCAAGAAGCGAGATAGCACGATGTTGTCCCCTGTTTTAGGTTATGGTCAAAATTGAGTTATTTTCCCGATCTTTGTCTCGAGACATTCGAATGTCACCATATCACCCTAATCAGCCTTGAGAACATGCTTTGACCTCCCATAGGCTCGTATCAAGGCACAAATATATTTTACATCTTTACCATCCTTATTCACAATAATTTCTTTTGCCAAAAGTTGTCAAAATGCTCACTCATTTTCTATATCACAAAGTTTTGTCAACCTAAGTTTTCCAACTCGACTTCTCTAAGGAGTGTCAGATATGTCACTTTTGAAGATTCTCCAACCCCAACCTTCTAGGGGGATACTCCAACCCTGCTTCTCAAAATTGTCAAGATTTAAAAATCTTCTTTTTTTAAAATTATTTGTCATACATGGGGATACTCCAACCCCAACCTTCCGAGAGGATACTCCAACCCCGCTTTTCAATATTATCAAGATTTAAAAATCTTCCTTTGTCAAAATTATTTGTCATCCACAGGGATACTCCAACTTCTCTTTCTGAGGTGATACTCTAACCCTGTTTTTAGCTACAATTAAATTTGTCTTCTTCTTAGACTTCCGTGAATATGTTAAACAAACTTCATTCAATCAAGAAACCCAGATGTGTCTAAAAAATTATCGGTTCAGTTAGTCCTAGATAATCGATGTTAATTGCGAGATAAATTTTGATAGTCCATCCTTTCTCTTTATCATTACACTGAATAATCCATGTTATGTTACTTTATTCATTGCCTTACTAACGTGATTTTTTTGTGATGATTATTTGCATTCATGTCTTCAAATCATTTCAAGTAAAAGTAAAGGTGATGTTCTGCGTGGGTATCTCTTTAGTGCCCAAAGTGGAACATTTCATTTTCAAAGTAAAATCCAGAGGTCATTTTTATTGAAAATTTTTATATTCCCTATCTCTTCAGGGCGTATACGAGATTAAATCTTTTCATAGAAACCTGGATTTGTATTTCTATAAAAATTCATGCATTGAAATAGGGTTATATCAAAATAGTGATGAGTTGAGATCGAAAGAATCAAAACTGAGATAAGACATGACTAATAAGGTATCGATTTTGGGTGTCACGAAGAGGTTTATGCCTTATAGTGCATAACCAACACCCGAACTCAAATGGCAAATCTTTGTACCACGCAGACAACGGGATCGATGTTTCAAGTTTCGTAACTTAAGACATAGGTTTCAATAGGCATCCGGTCATGCTTAGCCTAAAATCATCGATGGTGACTCCACGTGTTGGCTACTTTGTGATGGTCATCCGAGACCAATAAGATGAGCGATTCATCTTATGCTCCCCTTCACTGTATCATGAGTCAAGAATCCATACTTTCTCATTCTCATCACATTGCGAAGGAAAAGTCTCGGTAAAAAAGATATTTCCTAGTTAGAAAAATATTTTAAGTCATATACACTTTAGATCCGCAAAGATCTACCCTGGGGCACGTTGCGACAGATGTAAAAATAAAAATAAACAAATGCTAAATATAACCATGTATGATTCATGAAGTCCATCAACATTAAAATTTATTTTAACTCATATGAACATGATTTAAAACATTTAAACTTAGAAAATATGATTTTAATGAAACTTAAACAACAAAAAAAGAATGGTCATGGTTCTAAGCTTAGCTTTTAAAGCATGAAATATGCCATAGCTTAAGCTTAATCACCTTAATAAGTAAGGATCATGGAACTACCATCAAGAATTCAAGAAGATAAAAATGAAATGAATAAAAATAGAAGATGAAATAAATAACATGAATTTTCAAGAAGAAACTACCTTGAAGGCTTTTGAAATAAGTTAAATTCTTTGTTCTTTTAACTTTCTCTTTTTTTTTTTTTTTTGCTTCCAAAAACCTTAAAAACTCCTAAGAAAACACCCTCCCCAAATTCCCTATCTTTTTATCCTTTTTTTTTTTTATGTTAAGCTTACTTGTTAGGTTGGAAATAATAAATGTTGTGTCATAAGCCCATACCTTGTTATCTTTTCTCACAAGTCACTCTGTTATCAAGCTCATGATGAAGTTGATCATGTTAATTAATCATAGAAAAAATTTTAGAAATGAAATGCTGCAAAAGATCTTGATTGGAAGTTAAAAACTTATAAAATTTTACGAGAAATGCCTTATTATAGGAAAATTGACATATATGAGAAAAAATTCAAAACCCATGAAATAAATTAAAATTTTCAAAACTATTTTAATGAGAGTTAAATGACAACATTAGATGAATTTTAAAAATTTTAAACCGAAGAAAATTGCCCCGGAAACATTTATGGAATAGGAAAGTCAATTTTTTGGAAATAGGGGAAGTTCAAGAGAAAAAAATCAAAACTCATGAAAATGAATGCATTTTTGAAAATTGAATTAAGGTAATTAAATAATAATATTTAATGAATTTTAAAAATAAAAAACTAAGAAAAATCACCCCAAAAATATTTATGGAGTAAAAAACTCCATATTTTAGAAACAGGGAAATTTCAAGAAAAAAATTCAAAACTCATGAAAATAAATGAAATTTTCCAAACTGATTTAATGTGAACCAAACAATAATATTGGATGAATTTTGATGTTTGAAACTCGTGAGGGTTCCGCCAAAAAAATTTACGAGTAAAGAAAAACTCGTATTTTAATACTAGGTAAATTATGGAATTTTATTAAGACTGAAGTAAAGCAAATTCAAGACCATATATTATTCAAAACATTAATTTCTAAGGTGAAGAAAATGAATTTGTAAAATTTTAAAAATAGATCAACAAGAACCAAAAGTAAAATTCACGAGCATGATACTCGTAAGACTACAAAATTCAAAATTAATTTATAAAATTTATAGTGTGACACTTCATGGTAGAAAATGCCAATACATATTTTTCCTTGAATATTTATGATTTTTCGGGGTGAGAATAGGCATAAAACCAAACCGCTGTTGTTAAAAATATCTGACCACTAATTTCTCGAGTTTTTCATAAAAATCTCAAAAAATTTCTAAAAATAGGAAACTTTACTGTGAGATCATCTACCGAGGTAATTTTCAAAATTTGTCAAGAACTTGTTCAAAAACAAAATTTTTTCCTTTGTGGATTTGTCTTTTTTAGCTGAAAAATAGATTTTTCCATCATGTGTATGTACAGTTATTTACATATGACTGATTAAAATTACAAAACATGTAAAACCCCTCTGGTGGAAGTTGACCTCCATCAAAGTGGCTACTATATTTTTGTTCTCGGATACTTGGGACTTTCAAAGATAGACAGCCCGAACGAATTTAGGTGTCCACAGCTATCCCTCTTTGTTTGTTGCTAAGAACCAGGAATATGACAAAGACCAAATAGACACAATTTCCTCTGGGCCACAAAGTACAAGAAAAACAAGATATGAACATATATATTAGAGCTTACTGATTAGAAGGGGAACTTTCAACCTATAGTGAAGTTAATATTGAAGATGAGTTGGTCGGGGCAAAAATGCACAAACCAACCAATAAGACAAATTGACTGAGACCAAGCAGTCAGGTCAACAAATGAAAGAAGTTACACAGGACTAAGCCGACAAGTAGACCAAGGATACAAAGGTAATACCTAAGGTTAAACATAACAAGTTCAACCAGGGTTGAACCATTATGTCAAATGAGATACAAAAGAGAGTTTACCAGGGCGAAACCATCATGTCAAACGACAGTGAAAGGAAGTTTGACCAGGGCTAAACCATCACGTTAAACGAAGGTGAAAAGAAGTTTGACCAGGGCGAAACCATGTCAAACAAAATTAAAAAAAGTTTGACCAGGGCAAAACCATCACGTTAAATGAAAGCAAAAAGATGTTTGATCAGGGCTAAACCATTAAGTCAAACAGAGGTGAAGAGAAGTTTGACCAAGGTTAAACCATCACGTCAAATAAAATGAAAAAAAAATTTGACCAGGGCTAAACCATCATGTCAAATGAAATAAATATGGAGTTTGACCAAGGCTAAACCATCACGTCAAATGAAGGTGAAAGAAGTTTGACTAAGGCTAAACCATCATATCAAATGAAATAAAAAGAAAGTTTGACTAGGGCTAAACCATCACGTCAAATGAAGGTGAAAAGAAATTTAACCAGGAAAATGTAGCAAGACTTGACCGAGTATAGCCAAGTAAGTAAAAATTCGACTGAGTACGATCGATTAGAGACAAACCTTAATAAGGTTGAAGTAATATGATATTTGAGATCTTTGAGGAAAGCTTGACTTACCTTTTGATTTTAAAGCAATATCCATTTGATAGTTTTTTGCTTGCTTCATTGCTTTAAACCTGTGAATTACACAATTATAAATGTGGATGCATGATGAATGTGCATAGACTTTCATGATTGGATTTATTCCTTATTTTTATATTTTTCATTCATTTTCTTTTTAAATCATGATTCAATCCACTTCAAAAGCTTGACATCATTTTCAGAAAGTATGGAGAATCTTTCTGGTGGTAAGGGGCCAGTCTTGAATCTGACGTTGTCTTTACAGAAACAATTGTTCTTGCCCTTTGAAGAATTCAGATTATGATGCACCTACGTCATCTAGTGATTGAAAGAGAATGGTATGATTAGGAATGTGTGGGGGATGCCTCTTGTGGTCATGTGGTGCATCAATACCATCTAGTGGTTAAGGAAAAGAGATATGATTTAAAATGTAGGCGATGTTCTTGCCCTAAGAGAAAACAGGACTTTGCGATGCATCAACACCATTTAGTGGTTGAGGACAAGGGATATGATTAGAAATATGGGTGATGTCCCTGCCCCAAGAGAAAATAGGACTTTGCAATGCATCAATACCATCTAGTAGTTGAGGAAAAAGGATATAATAGGAAATGTGTAGGGGATGCCCTCTTTCAATCCATCTGTGATTTTCATAATGTAACAAGGACATGACATTTCCATCAACTCCTTTGCCAGCCAAAACAAAATGATGAATATCTTCTATGAGGTTGAGTTTTCTCCATCGTTAGAATTCTATCTAAGACCATTAGTTATCCACCCTTAATGCTTCCTAGAACGATCTAAGGAATTAAGACATGAACAAAGATTTTCATAATGTTTTGACCTCATTCCAAAGTAACTCAAAGAAATTAGTCAGTTATCTATTTTAATTAATCTTTATTTCTTTAAGTCATTAATTCTCATTTAGGAAAAATGTTAGCACGATCAAAAAGATATTCTAATAGAGTTTGCATTTTAAGGAAAAAAAGTAAAATATTCTTTTGTTTTGACAAAAATAATGGTAAAATGCCTAAGAAGAGATTCATAAAGATAATGGTAAATGTTGAGGAAAAGGTCTGGGCAACTGAATTCAGATCTTTGAAGATTTCTTCTGAATGAAATATTTGCTTTTATATAGATCCATCTTTTAGAGATGCATTTGATCATATCATTCCTACAATTTGATCATTTTTTTCTTTGCTTGAGCCACCCTTTCGGGTTTTTAACTCGAAGCCTCCTCTTTATATTGCCTTTAATCGAACGCCCTGTTTGGGTTTTCGTCTGACTTGTTTTTTCTTCATTTTTTGTTTTCTTGCTTTTTTTTTCTATTTTTTTAAGTGTAGTATTTCTTTACACTATCTGCATTGATAGGGTTTGGTAAGACATCTCCATCCATTTTGGCAAGGATTGATACGCCTTCTAAGAATGCCTTATGAACCATATAGGGCCCTTCCCAATTGGGTGCCCATTTGCCTTATGGATCATTTTGTATTAAGGGGATTTTCTTTAGCACCAGTTCTCTTTCATGAAAATGTCTTGGATGAATCTTCTTATCATGGGCCTTCATCATCTTTTTTTGGTACATTTGCCCATGCTGGATCACTTTCAACCTCTTTTCTTCAATCATGTTCAATTGTTCGTAATGATCTTGTGCCCATTTAGCTTCTTCCAATTTGGTCTCCATTAATATTTGAAGTGATGGGATTTCAAATTCAATTGGTAGTACTGCCTCTGTGCCATACATCAATGAGTAAGGTGTTGCCTCAATCAAGGTCCGTATTGAGGTTTAATAAGTAGGAGAGCAAATGGAAGCTTCTCATGCCAATCTTTATAAGTCTTCACCATTTTCCCACAATCTTCTTAATATTTTTGTTGGTAGCTTCTACGGCCCCATTCATCTTCGGACGATATGTGACCGAATTATAATGAGAGATTTTAAGCTAGGTACAGACCTTTGTTATCAATTTATTATTCAAGTTGGATGCATTATTCGTTATAATTCTTTCAGGGACCTCGAATCTACAAATGATATTAGCCTTTAGAAATTTAACCATCACTAATTTTGTGATGTTTGCAAAAGAAGCGGCTTTCACCCTTTTGGTGAAATAATCAATGGCCACCAAAATGAAATGATGTCGGTTCGATGCTGCAGGAGTAATAGGTCTGATACACCCATACCCCATATACAAAAAGGCCATTACGCAGTCATGACATGTAACAATGAGGGTTGGACATGAATCTTGTCGGCATAGATTTGACACTTATGGCACTTTCGAGCGTACTTGATAAAGTCACTCTCCATAATCGTCCAGAAGTAGCCCAATCTCATGATTTGCTTTGCCATCTTGTGTCCATTGGCATGAATCCCATAAACCTCTTCATGTATTTCTTCTATTATTTTTTTTGCTTTCAAAGCATTAACACACCTTAACAATGTTTGGTCGAAACTTTTTCTTATATAAAATCTCTCCATCCAAGACAAAATTTAGTGCCAGCCTTCTTAAGGTTCTTTTATCAGTTTTTGAGGCATTTGGCTAATATACTCGATCCTTCAAATAATTTTTGATATCGTGATATCATGGAAATCTATCTACCTCAATCTCAATGTTGTGGTAGTATACAAGGAATTCATAAATACTAATCTCAATGGGTGTCACCTTCTGCCCTTTGTTTACTTTGAACATCGAAGCTAAGGCGGCTAGAGCATTTTCCATTTGATTGTCATCATGGAACAGATGAAAGAAGTCTACTTCTTTGAATTCTTCTAGTGATTCTAGAATCAATTTTTTACATTGTTGCAACCTTGGGTCTCGCGTTTCCCATTCTCCACGCAGTTGGTAAATTGCCAAGGCTGAATCTCCGTAGACTTTCAATACCTGGGCCTTCTTTTCTAATGCTGCTCGAAGCCCCATAATACATGCCTCATATTCCACCACATTATTGGTGCAATCAAAATTATTCGGGCTATAAAAGGGTAATAATCCCCTTTTAGAGATATTAAAATTACGTCGATTCCACGGTCCAATGCATTTGATGCTCCATCAAAATACATTTTCCATGTAGATCCTTCCGATGACTCTTTTTCTTCTTCAACCATAATATTCATCAAGTCCTTATCAGGTAATTTGAAATCCAAGAGCTGAGCTTGCGAAGAATTCAACAATGGCACTTCCTTTGATTGCCTTTTGGCTTACATAAATAATATCATATTCGGATAGTAGAACTTGCCACCTAGCTATCCTTCCTGATAAAGCTAGTGCTTTGAACAGATATTTAATTGGGTCTATTTTGGTGATCAACCATGTAGCATGATACAACATGTACTATCGGAGCCTTTTTACTATCTCAACTAGAGCATAACATATCTTCTCTATATGGGAATAATTTCCTCGTAATCCAAAAATTTTTTACTAAGGTAATAGATTGCCCGCTCCTTCTTTCTAGTCTCATCATGCTGCCCCAACACACAACCCATGGATTTTTCGAACACTGACAAATATAGGATCAAAGGCCACCCCGAAGCAGGTGGTACCAATACCAACAGATTAGAGATATATTGCTTAACTTTTTTGAAAGCATTTTGGCATTCACCATCCCACTCACCAAGATTTTGTTTTTGTAAAAGTTGAAAAATCATATCACACTTGTTCATGAGTTGAGATATGAATCTAGCGGTGTAATTTAATCTCCCTAAGAAACTTCTCATTTCTTTTGGCTTGTGTGGGGATGGCAATCCTGTATAGCTTTGATCTTATCCAGATCAACTTCAATTCCTCTTTCGCTTATAATAAAACCCAATAATTTTCCAGACTTAGCTCTGAATGTACATTTTGCCAGGTTCAGCTTTAACCGATATTCTCTCAGCCTTTCAAACAACTTTCACAGGTCTACCACATGACTTTCTTCTTGAGGGGACTTAGCAATCATGTCATCAACGTACACTTCAATTTCTTTATACATCATGTCATGGAATAGGGTGACCATTGCCCTGTGGTAAGTTGCTTTCGCATTCTTCAACCTAAATGGCATTACTTTATAACAAAATGTTCCCTACATTATGACAAATATGGTCTTCTCCATATCCTCTAGAGCCATTTTAATTTGGTTATACCCAAAAAATCTATCAATAAAGGAAAATAAATAGTTCTTCCCAGTATTATCAACTAGGGTGTCTATATGAGGGAGGAAAAAGTTATCTTTTGGGCTTACTCAATTAAAGTCCTAGTAATCTACACATATTCTAAGTCTTTCATCTTTCTTGGGAATCGGGACAATGTTTACAACCCATTCTTGATATTTTTCCACCTTATAAAATCCAGATTCAAATTGCTTCTTAACCTCTTCTTTTATCTTCAAAAGCATCTCCGGTTTCATTCTCTTTAGCTTTTGTTAAATCGGTTTGCATTTCGGCTTTAAGGGTAATTTATGAACCACAATCTCCACATCAAATCCTGGCATGTCTTGATAAGACCATGCAAAAAAGTCTTTCAATTCATGCAGTAGACTTATCAGATCTTTTTGGGTGGAAGCCTTTATGGCGATTCTTATTTTGATCTCCTTCTTATCTTTTTCATCATCCCTAAATTGATAATCTTAGTGGGCTCTTCATGGGGTATTATGCGTTTATCTTCTCATTCAATTATTTTTAGCAAATCAGGAGGCAAGATATGATCATCGACATTTTCTTCAAGATCAACCTCATTCGAGCAAATAGTCTATTCAAAATTAACTTCTGAATCCTAATCAGATTTATCTATTTCTTTGCAAAGGCAAAAGCAAGGAAGAAATGGGCAAAAGAATATGGGATATGAATAGGGTATGGATGCAAAAACGAAAAAGAGATATTGAGATAAGAAATCATAAAAAAAACATATGTAAAAAAAAAAGAGCTAAAAAAGATTATATAAGGTAAGATTACGTGCATTTCATTTTTATTGATGATAAATTAAATTATGAGTCTTTGCAAAAAGATTTATAGACAATAGTGTTCATTTCTTAGATATTACTTTGGGAATGGCCTGGACACTATGCTTCTCTCAGCACATGTTAATTGCTTAAAACATACCTAGGGGGCATGGGTGAATCCCATGATCCTCCATAAACTCTTCATCATCTCTTCCAGGCTTCATTGATCACTAGAACAACATTCCTAGTTTCTTTATCTCCATTTCCCGAATGACTCCTCCATAACAGAAAATTTCCTCCAACGAAGGGTAAGGAGTTAATTTTTGGCCTGACTGTTGGCCAATGCCCAGGGATGGCTACTTTCCTCCTATTCTTTTTCTGAACTCTTTCCAACTTGAAACCTAATCTATATTTGTCTTTCTTATCATTGACATTAATGGCCTAGCTAATTCCTTGCAAACATCTCCTGAGTCTTTTTTCGGCTAAGGCTCATTTCCCTACTATTAACTTAAAGCCCATACGCGTGCTTTTCAATAGCCTCAGTTTAGGGATAACTGACCCTTCTGATATAAAGGTTGCATTGACAATCTCAAAAACTTTGAAAGAGCATTCATCAGTTTCAGCATTTGTGTCAATGTAAGGTGCCTCTGTAGACATCATAGTGACTATGTCTTCTTTCCTAGATAGACTCACCAATCTTTCATCCATTATAAACTTGACTTTTTGATGCAAGGACAATAAAATGGCCTTGGCAGGGTGAATCCATGGTCGCCCTAACAAATAATTATATGCTGGAGCGATATCCATAATGTGGAACTCGATTTCAAATGGGCAAGGACTGATTTCTATAGTAACTGAAATAGTTTCTTTGATGTCCCTCATTGTTCCATCAAAAGCCTTGACAATCACATGGCTTTGTTTGATTTGGCTAACATCTACAGGCAAACGAGATAGTGTACTCCATGGCATAACATTTAGAGCAGAGCCATTGTCGATAAGGACCTTAGGTAGTATGGTCCCTTTGCACTAAGTCATGATATGGAGGGCTTTTGATGAAGTATTACCTTCTGGCAAAATTTCATCTTTAGTAAATGAGATGAAGTTGTCAGCGACAATATTGTTTACCAAGCGGTGAAGTTTGTTGATAAAAATGTCGTTAGGGACATAGTCCTGATTTAGTACTTTCAGCAAAACGTTTCGATGAAGTTTAGAACTAAGCAACAGAGTTAGCAAGGAAATCTTCGCTAGTTGTTACTTTAATTGCTCCATGACACTGTATTCCTTGTGCTTGATATACTTTAGGAATTCGACTGCCTCTTTTTTCTTTACTAGTTTTTGCTTTTCTTCTAGGAGATCCTCAATAACCACCGTCTTCCTAGATGTTTGTGCCTTTGATTTCGCCTTCGTAACGGCTTCACTGGTTTCCCTGCCGTATACATGCCTATTTTTTATAACATGGTTGACTCTTATGATATTGACGGATGCCAATTGGGCAGTAACAGCTTTTGGAGTGGTGACCCCACCATCATACTTCCATGGCACTTGTTTACTATCTTGATAAGGGAATGACACTGGTGTCCTAATAATCAGTCTAGGGCAATATCTGCCTTTGGAGGCATGGTCTAGTTGCAATAAATGATGAGAGGGTGGTCAATACTGTAGGGGGGTTGC
>JBBYHK010479889.1:6022-18063 GCA_038382065.1 Adansonia grandidieri | reverse complement strand
AAACTCAGAAAAACTAAGGCTTTTGTTTTTCTGATCAAGCAACCTCTCAAGCTCTTCTTTCGTAACAAAGGTTTGAGGCTCAGTGGTCTGTGACACCAATGTCAAAATTCTAACCTGGGTTTCATTTCTAGCAGAAGTAGTTTGGTTGTTAGTGTTTAGGGTATGGATAGCAGTATTGTTTAGGCTAAGAGTTCCAGGAGGTACAGGGTTAGAGGCATCATATGTGTTTTCACCGCTACCATTTACGATGGGAGTGACTCCACCAGAGTTGTTTCCATTTTCGTTATTAACAAGCTGGACATGTGGGGTAGTAGCGTTGGAAGAGGATGCAAAGTGGGAAATTGTTTCCATCATCTTTTTGTTATTCTCTTCAAGCACCTGCATTCTTTCTTCGTTGGCTTTCATCATCTTCATCAGATCCTGGATGTAGGATGGGACTGTTGCGTTTTGGTTTCCGGTAGAGTCTTCCATATTTTCAATGAGATAAAATCAGGAAAGTTTTACTTAATGCAATCGCTCCTCCCCGGTGGAGTCGCCAAAATGTAATGGGTTCTGTTCGAAAGGATGAGAAAATGTTGCAAACCAGTAAAACAAGATATAATAAAGAGGTGGCGGAGAGGAAGACTGGAGCAGTCCCTGGAAGATAAGTACGGTGGCAGGCGATAGTAATGAAGGTGGTAGGTGGTTGAGATCGTGAAGGTTACGGTGGTTTTAGGAAAATTTATAGAGAATTCTTTACAGTGATAAGTTTGCTAGAAGATGCCAAAATTAAGCTCTCAGAAAAAATCCCCCTCATGTAACTTCGAAATTTCTATTTATAGCCTCTCCGAGGGAGGTTACAAGGGTAATGGGTTGAGGTGGAAGTTACAAGAGTAGTGGGTTGATATGGAAGTTAACAAGGTTGTGGGTTGAGGTGATTATGGAAAGTTATTCATTGAGGGATGTTTCAGTAACGTAGAGGGGACATTGGTTATGTGACAGCACGCTTAAGAATGTACTGCCTATACAACAAAAGAAAAAGAAGGTAGCACTTGTATTCCAGAGAAAGGTTAAGAATAACACTTCTTAACAATTTCCATATCTGAGCCTCCAAGCCATACTCTCCAAGACATCCCAAGTATGGAGAAAACCCAAGAATCCTGCCAACCTTCCGGGGTTAACTCCACGGTTATCATTGCGTAGAACTATCCGTGTTAGATAGGTACCTATGTCAAAGTGCCTGTTCTAAAGTACTGCTGCTAGAGTACTTATGCTAAGGTACCTGTGTCAAAGTACCTGTTCCAAAGCACTTCTGCTAGAGTACTCGTGCTGTGTCAAAGTACCTATTCCAAAGCACTTCTGCTAGAGTACTCGTACCGAGGTACCTGTGTTGTATGTCATTAACCGAAAATAACCATCTACACACGTAAATACATACATACACGCATAATTCAAGAACCGAATCTTCCAAATCAGCAAGCTCCATTTAATGTCCGCATCGAAGCTTTCATGTTTCTATCGGTCTCTAAGATTGTGAAAAGATGTCTGTTTTTTTTTCTCTACTTTATTCAATTACCTTATAAATATTACAATAAAACATGGTTTACATTACAAGGTTCTGTCCTTCTAGACCCATAGGGGTTTTCCGCCTTTCCCTAGTGCTTGCTTAGGTGTTTGAAACTTGGAATGGAAAAACAGACAAACAGAAGTGAAAACGCACGCGCTTAATGAGATAATGATGCAATAAAAGAAATTTCAACATCTAGGTAGCTCCAAATTTCAACAAATGGTTAATTTCAATATGACAGGTATACTTTTATGAGTAAAATCTTGCGTATGTGAAATTGACGTGAAATGTGCATCTTTTAAATTATTTAGAAAAAAAATTAAGTTTAAATAAAATTTAAAAACACGTATCTTTATCACATCAAAAAAAAATTAATAATAATAATAACAAGACTCTATATTAAAACAAAAACATAAACTTAGTTCGCAAGACAAAGTGCATGTAAAAGAGATCGTAGTTATATGCCATGACAACTAGGTAAGGAGAGCTGTTTGTTTTTCTCGAAATAGAAGATTAGGAGGGCTTGGAATCATGTGGAAGACATTAAATGCAACCGTCCAAAATAGGTCTTAGGGTTTCTACAAACTCTCACATATTTTTTGTTTCAATCTCTCTCGAAATGGGTTTCATTTTTAATAATCCTTAAGCATCAGCTTCATGTCGGATCTCATAACTAGTTCAAATTAATTGCTTTTATGTTTATGGCTAATTTATTTTATCATTATATATATTTTTCTATAAATTAGATGAGGTGAGAGGGGTAGGAAAAGAGTAGTCCATCAATGCAATAGCGTGATAATGGATTTGATTAATCATAAGACTCGTTAATCTGAGATTCATAACTTGTTAAGTAGTATAGGCAAAGAGTAATCAACTAAATTTAGCTTAATATACACTCATTATATTTCTAGTTGAAACCACCGATAATATATAATGGCGAAGTCAGAAATTAATGTACCCCAACAAAAAGATAATATCGTTCAAATTATTGCTTATAGTTTCTAGAATGTGAAATAGTACAACTAGTAGTCTAGTACAACTATATCAAATTCCATAATTTGAAATTAATTTGGTCATGATAAAAGTTGTCCACACTTATATTTGTAAGATTACACTAATCATCAGTTCAAGATTTAAACACTGCAACAACTGAAACTTTGATACTGTTGAAATTTGAGTTTATTCTTGAAATTAACTCTTTGCAAAGATGCATGTTGGTCAGTGCTTTGGTTGTTACGAGTCTTCCATGATCCGTTGGTCTTTATTGAGCAGAAAACCCCAAAAAAAAATGCTTTAGAAACTACGATTTTGTAATCTTGTATGCTATTCTCTATAAACTCAGATTTAGAAATAATTTTGCAGATTACTACGAATCTGACAACACAACAAGAAGGCATTCTAGAAAGGAAAGATGTGGTAACTTCGATGTGTTTCCTGCAATATTTGATATTTATATCCGAATTGAATAGTAAGTATATGGCTAGGTTGCTAAATATTCATTAATGGCTGCCTAGCTAGCTACATCGTGATTCGCAGGGTTCATCAAACGATGCATGCATGAGAGAGAAGGAAAGATATGTTTATGTATGTTTTAAATGCATGTGAATGTCCGCCAACAAACATTCACGTTGAGCCCATTTCTCATGGAATCCACGTTTTAGGTTAGAGTTTTAATTTCACATCGATCTTCATTTCTCCTCAGTTCTCAGGTCTGCTCTCATTGTGTACCACTATTACCCAAAACCCTTACTCTAATTATTATTGTCTTACCTCCAACATTATCATTTGTTCATACATTGTCTCTACATATTTTAAAATCTTTATTTTATATTAAGTAGTTGTACATTATTATTTTTCTTTTGGTACAATAAATTCGTAGAATTAATTTTGCTCTCTTAGTCGTTTCCAGTATAAGATTATAATTATACTATAAAAGAGTCAAACAACAAGAACGTGGGAACTACACAACTCCACGTGCATGCATGACGACCTATCACGCGCCAAGGCGGTGGTCTATTAACACCCTATTAGATCTTTATCACTCTTCCAGACTGACCTTATTGCCCACGCTAAAATTATGTTATTTTTACTAGAGAGGGATATAAGGGTAATAAAAATACAACATGTCAAGCGTTTGTATAGTTATCTACGAACATGTAGCCTCCTTTCATCAATTCGATCCAATACTTTAAAAACGTTTTTAATCATGAAACATATGTGGACTCATTCTAAACATAACATAAGGTGTGCAACGCCTCCCCCCCCCCCCACAAACCACTATAAATAGCCATTTTAATCTCCATTCTCTTCAACACTAAGCTTCGTTGTTTTACAATATTTGCAATTTTCTTCCTTTCTATATCTTTTAGCAATTTCTTGAGATCAGCAAGAGAAATGGGAGGTTCTTCACCATGCGCATCCTGCAAACTCTTGAGGCGTCGCTGCGCAAAGGATTGCATCTTTGCTCCTTACTTCCCTCCTGATGACCCTCACAAGTTTGCTATTGTTCACAAAGTTTTTGGTGCAAGCAATGTCAGCAAAATGTTGCAGGTTTCTTTCTAAAATTACTTCTTCTCATTATTTAATTTCTAGGCACGATGTGTTTGGAACGTTGAGTATTATTTTTATTAGAAATGCATGCTTGACATTTAGTTCATTTTTTTTTAATAATTAACGTATATCATGTCGTAAATCTTACAGGAGCTTCCGGTTCAGCAGAGAGCAGATGCTGTAAGTAGCTTAGTTTATGAAGCAAATGCAAGAGTGAGGGACCCGGTATATGGATGCGTAGGGGCCATATCCTACCTTCAAAATCAAGTATCACAGTTGCAAATGCAGCTTGCGGTAGCTCAGACTGAGATGCTTTGCATTCAGATGCAACAGGAATCGGCTTTGCCAACTCAAATAGAACAATGTGACAAGTCATTCCTTTTAGCCGCTAATAACTTGGACAATATCTCTCAATACCCCAATTTCGCTTCTTCTAGTAGTGTAATCCAAGACCCAGCTGCTCTCAAGAGAGAGTCTCTTTGGACTTAAAATTTTAAGCTTCCTTTGCCTTTCTCAAACGAATTAGTACAATTTCTTTTTTTTTTTCTTTTCCTTATTTCCTCTCAGTTATATGTTTTTTTTTTTTTTTGAACTTTTTTTGCTGTTCTCTTGGCTCCTGCAAGAGAGAAGAAAATGATCCTCCATGGCAAATTAAAGGGGAAAAAAAAAAGAGAGAGGGAAAATCAGCTCATTAATAAGGTTATATATATAATTTTCGATTTGGGTCAAACCCTCCATGTGAACATGTAAGGTATCAAGAAAAATATTTTTTTTTCTTTTAATTTTCAAATGAAACATTATTTTGAGATAACTAATAAGTATGCACACCGATAATTCGTGAGAAGGAGAAAGTATTAATTAAATATCCGTATTTATTATGACAGATGAAGAAGTTAATTAAGGGACGCGACAAAGAGGCATTGAAAATGAAAGATGAAAAGAAGCTACTCATCATTCTGTATGTTGATTTTCAAGATTCCGTGCTCTACTTAAAACTCTGCTAGCTTATTTGCTTCGTACTAATTTTTTTCCGCAATTGTAACCTTGCGTTCTTCTTTACTACTACTTCACTGTGACCGAGATGTTCGTACTTGATAATCATAATAAAAAGTGGTCCAAAAGCAGCAAAAAAGGCTTTGAAGACCCCACTATCAAATTCCCAGGTGGAAACCAATAGCCAATCAGGAGAAATTATAGAATGAATCGACCAATAGCATGAGGATAAGGTGACATGCACAATAAAAATCATAACAAACCAAGGAAATATTAATATCCATTCAACTCTTTCATCGGTTAAGTTGAAATTGGCATGCAATATTGCAAAAACACAGTGCATAAAATAGGGAGTAAAACTACAAGAGGAAGGGACAAGAGCAAAGCTAGATAACTTCTTAGATAAGATGGGTTACAGTTCATTCTTAAGGAGCCCAAAGAAGGAAGAACAACAGGTACTAGATGCCGCTGTCACTGAATTCGACGATACCAAAGAAAGCTACGCACATGGAGAGTTTGATATTATAGATGAATTGGAAGGTTTTTTGGGCATTGAAAATGAAGAAAATTTGCCAGGGAATAAGAACATACAGAGTCATCTCAATTGGGGCTTCATGGACTGGGAAAGCGGATTTCACGATGGGGAGGATGAAGGGGACGAGAGAGACCACAAAGATCATACAGGCCAATTCTTTGAAGAAGAAAGTGAATATAATCATCAGGTTGGAGTAAAGAAAGAAAATCTTTGGTTCTGGGAAGATGTTGAGAGGAAGGTTTCTTTGAACTTGAATTTGAATTATCAAGATGTCTTGGATGCATGGTCGGATCGCGGGCCTCTATGGGCTGATGATTATTCGATTTCAATGGCGAGCAATGGCTACTATGTTAGTATTCAATTTAGCCAACTTATAATCCATTTCTACTGGTTTTTTGTTTTTGTTTCTGTTTCTGTTTCTGTTCCTGTTTCTAATTGTATTGTCATTAAAAAAATAATAATAATGTTTTAAGTGTCAGCATCAATGTTTCCCTTCTTTTTCAATAATGAAAGACTACATTATATGGTTTATTTGGGATATTGTCGACTATATCTAAATAGGAAGGGAAAAACTGAGGATTCTGCGTTTTAGCCTGGCCTACAATTCTATTAGAGAACTTGTTTCAATTTTGAATTTTGATGTCGATTATATATATATATATATATATATAAGTTCACTTGCTTCAATAGCATCTATAATTCATTATAAAATTGGGATAACCCTTGTTATTTTCTAAAACTCTTAATCTTCCAAATTGAGAAGACGGGATTCAATATATAGTCTTAATTAATTAATTATACTAGTAATGAATATTAATTGTTGATAATGATATATAGTTTTAGTTTAAATATGCGTGTAGATGGGGGAGGTGCCAGTGATGGAAGAAGAAAGAAGAAGAAGGGAAGCCAGTGTTATTAGATACAAAGAGAAGCGTCAGACTAGATTGTTCTCCCAGAAGATAAGGTATCAAGTCCGCAAACTCAATGCAGATAAAAGACCAAGGCTCAAGGTTTGTTCTTTCTCTTTCTATCATCTCTCCATTGTATTTATATATACATATATATATATATAATATTCAAATGTAAGCATGTAATGTATTCAATTTTGGTTGCTACAGGGCCGGTTTGTGAAGAGAGTTTCCTAGGAAGAAGAAGATTATTCAAAAACGATCCATCTTTCAAACATCTCTTAAAATTTCTTTTACTATGTGTGACTTTTCATGCATATATATTAAAAATATCTTATCCAACTGACTCTCGCGCAAGTATACGTATGTGAATTGTGAAATATCTAATTTTCAACCCTAGCTTTCTGGGCACTTTAATGGAGCTTTTCTGTCGTGGACCTCCCTACTAAGCTCCATTATGCAGATAAATTGACCCCATTATTCATAGCCAAGAATGGTCTATTTCTGCATTTTGTGATGGAAATGGAACACAACTGCAGCGACAACAATTCACCGAGGCCTAGAAAAAAGGTTTTTATTGTATACATAAAGTCGTAAGGTCAAACTCAATTGTCAGTAAATTATATTTTTAAGCAGGGAAATGAATCAAATACAGGTTTTTTTTTTTTTTTTTTAACAGTGGTTCTTCAGTTCTGTATGCATGTTCATGATTTGTTCTTTTTTACTCTATTGAGTTATACCATGTTTTGTTGGTGGGCGCTTTCTTGAGCTTTTCCTCCTTATGGGATCTCTTCTATTCTGTTGTCTGCTGTCATTTCCCGATGAGTGTCCCATCCACCAGAAAATGTTTCCGAAGGAGACTGCCTTTGATAATGATAGGATGGGGTGACCCATTCAATTGATAATTTTGTCAAACTATGCATTTTTATTTGTTTCTAATAATTTTATCTTGATATCTTTCTTTTCTTATATATATTTTTTATCTCGTACCAAACAAACAAAATGAAAGGAAGTGATTTTCTTTCTTCTCCTCTATGTTCATTTTTATTTATCTTTATCTTTTTCTTAGCGAGTATAGTGTAAATTTAGGTGGTCCTTGCTAAAGGACAAGGAATGAGGTCATTGTGGAGCATTCTAATGGCCCCTTTGCTTCCCTTTTGGCCCATCACTTAGAAGTTTCATGGCGGCATTGGACTCAGCTAGTAGTAACTTCCAATAGTCCATTTTATACTTTTTTTTTTTGAAAGGAAGGATAAAAGACTACCAATCACACCATCAGGCATCATAGTTCACAAAGATTTTAACTATTCATGTTTATTTTCATTTACAAGAAGTTACAGGAAAAATTTATATCAATTATAAACTTATAATAGATTTTGCTGATGAATATCTTTAGCTAATCCCTCAGGTTAGTTGACATTCTATTTACAGTGATATTTTTTCATTAAATATGGTAGCAAAAAGTTAATACGTTTATTTATAATACATTAAAAATTATTATTTTATATAATAATCTTAAATATATATATATATATATTGTTAGTAAAATCTTTTACAAACAGTCTTGATTGGTATGGCCAGGCCAGACTAAGAAGATGCCCAGATCCACTTGGCTCATCAAATTTTGGGCCAGTTGTAAAGCCAGGTGAGATACTCACTTTCGAATTAAGAAGCCGAAAAAGAAATGAGAAGGCTTTCATTGAATTCCTCAACCTCAATCGGACCACCCCAACAACATTGACGTCCGCCCTTGTCGGCGCCTGAGCCTGAGCCATGGATGAATTATAAATCCAAGGGCAGTAGGTTGGGTTGGCTCTGGCTTTTGCACCTTTACCAACATCTTACATTGTAGTTGCTAACATCATCAGCAACAGCAATAACTCCCCTCATTAATGAAGTTGCTAACAAAGAAAGCATCTTCTCTTCCTGACAGGAACTGGAACAGGAAGAAACAAATATTTGATATTCGATAAAACTGAACTGAAACCTGCCTGTTAGTGAGGTGCAAAGTTTTCAAACTAGCAACACCTTGTTTGGATGAGGAATGAGGTGAGTTCCTTCTGACCTACAACCAAACGAACATTCCAACACATCTTCACCCTTCTGTTACAGCTTGCTTGGGATAATAAATAAAGTGGAGAATTTAATCGAGTAACCGGACGGGGTTGAGCTGTAATGAAGCAAAACACGGCAAGTTACCGTTCTCTGGAACAGAATTTTTATTTGAAAGGGTTTGAAAAGCAGCTGATTGAAGAGTCGAAGCCCAGCTGAAGGATTCGTGGGTCGACCACCCCTCTCCCCTGCACCATTTGGATATAGATTTTTGCCGAAGCTACCGCAGCACCAGTGGTCTAGTGGTAGAATAGTACCCTGCCACGGTACAGACCCGGGTTCGATTCCCGGCTGGTGCATTGGTTTTTTCTTTAAAACAATTTTTAGATTATTTGATAAGTATTTCTAATTTGCAGGACGTTTTTTTGGATCCATCTGAATTCGCTTCACAACCAACAATGAACGCCATGACTCCATCTGTCCAACCGCTCGTATTATCGAAGGTAAAATTTTAAGACTTCTGTACTATTTTTGAACAATAAGCTTATGTTGCTCATGCTTTTGCTAATCTTAGCCACTCTCATATCTTTTGTACCAAAAATGAAAATGAACAAGCCATTGCCAAAATGATGGATCTGGGAATGCTGGAACTTGTATTTAACAAATTAACAAGTTGATTTGAGAAATGTAAGAAAGCATCAAACGACGCTGTAGATCACAGGAAACAAATTAGTTCCGGTTCACAATAACACAAGATATGCCTATGAATTCACTAGCAGATTCTTGCCACTGAGGTTCAAAAGACTTTAGACCATGTTGTCAAAGACTGTAGTTAGCTATTTATTCCTGACTATTTAACTTGCTCTTTTCATAGCCGAAATTCGGCATTCTGACCAAACATAAACAACAACCATGATTACAAGCTAGTCTCCCCAACTTCAGCTTCTCAGCAGCACGATAAGGAGCGAGCACGCGGCATCTCCTCCGTCTATTGATTTACAAAAATTGCCTTTGCAATTTTTGTTGTCGAACATTTACCTTACGGGCAAACCATGCTGCCGATGGATGGATGGTGATTCAAGGAAGTCATAAATCGAACTATAAGTGAAAGAATAAATTACGAGCATATACATCCTGTAAACACAGAAAAAACACATATGAACCTATTATCGTTGCCTTGCCTCGTTCCTAGACAGCCAATTGTTTTTCCCTGAAGAGAGTAAAATTGTTAGCCTTATGTCAATAATGCAAATCTAATTTACATCTTTCCTGTTTAATGGGCAGTCTACATATTAATGCCGAACTAGGATAGATAGTAGAGAAAATTTCATAAGTCCATAACTCCAAATTCAGTTAATACAAGGGTTCCTAGAAATTTGCAATCCAATGGTCTAACTGTCAAGTTTGCTAAAGAAATCGGGTAGCAAGGATCACAAGTAAAACATTGCAGAGAAAATTGTCACATTTGAAATTTGAAGTCTTGACCACTCATCCACGGCAGTTAATCACAGGCTTGAAGCGTTGAGGTAAAGATAAGATCCAATACAACCACACAAAAAAAAAATTGTGGACCGGGGGGGGGGGGAAGAGGAAGATCATGAAAGCACTCTGACTAATGCATCTGACACCTAATGTAATCACAAAACGAGGGAAGTAATCATACTTGATAATTAAAATCCTGTATGTCTAAATACCTCCCTTATTTCTGTTCGTTTATAAAATCAAATTTGCCAATTTGGTAGATTTTCAACTGAATGTTACACGCATCCACGATTGGCCATAACATTTTTAGCTTCTTTCACACTACAGTTCAATCAAGTAGGGTGTAAAGTAACTAAAAATCTTACGCATTGTGGCTCTTTAATGCAAAGTCTTTTACTGACGAGTGCAAAAGGTTTGAATTCAAGAATAGAA
Source organism: Adansonia grandidieri (assembly GCA_038382065.1). Lineage (NCBI taxonomy): Eukaryota > Viridiplantae > Streptophyta > Magnoliopsida > Malvales > Malvaceae > Adansonia > Adansonia grandidieri. The sequence goes on along the minus strand of JBBYHK010479889.1, from coordinate 7,565 downwards.
AGCAGGCATTTAAGCAAATAACAGTGATAAACATAAACAGTTTTAGTCTACTATGATCTCGTTTAATGACAACTGATATTTACTCTTCTAGTCTGTTTAATTTCCATCCCATGTCCTTCTACTACCACCCAACAAGAGTTTAATATCTAGCTCTGAGTAGTATTTGCTTTTAGTTCAAAATTTTGCCTAAAATTATATAATCTATATATATATATATATATATATAGAGACACACACACACGCACACACATATAAATCAAAAAAGAATTTGCTTTGCTCTTGCCTGAACAAGCTCAAATCGCTCCATCTAATTGAAACCCAATTAGCCCGAGAGTGAAGCCTGCTTAAGAAATCCCTTCCAAATATGGTTTATAACTTACAAATCCATATGAACATGGAATAGAATTGGGCCATTTTCGTCTCAAGAACTATGTGCAATGGGCCGAACTTTTTAGTTTTGAGTGGCCGTCTCAAATTAGGCTTCTGCCCGTTCTACTTGCCCTTCGAATCAGCACTATACACGGTCCAAGAACCTTGCATCATATCAATTTTGTGGAATATACAAATTGTAGGGTCTCAACTTATTCGATTGTAGATCTTCAACCCCATATATGAGTAGGGTCTCCTTTTAAGATCTTAAAGGAAAGGAGTTTCTACTAATATCCTGAGATATATTTTTTATATTCTCTGCCGGTTCCTGATTTCATAATTAACGGTAGTAGGACTATACTACAAGAAATCTATCATATATTATAAGAAGAAATGAAAACCTTTTGGTATTGAAGCACATGGAGGCCGAGGCATAGACAATGAAGTTGAATTGAAAGAGCTATAGAGGAGTACTGGAAGCGCCATGAAAGGCTTAAAAGGATGCTGCAAAAGCTAGCTGTCAAGTCAAAACTCAAGGACAAGTATTGGGCCTTGGAAGAAAATAGGTTAAGCTTTCGTTGCATGCCCAAATATAGATTGCCGCACGTTGACGGCAAGACCCGTAACATTAATTCGAGTTCCCTACCAGCATATTTTTTATTATCTTTCTTATATTTGTCAATCATCTCTTTGTACATCAAAACTTACAGCCAAATCTTGTCTACGTTAAATCTTTCTATATGTTCAGAACGTACTCATATATCAAACTATATATGAAGTCTAGGCATCAGGGGCCCGGGGTTGTCTCACTGACCTAAAAAAAAGAGAAAAGGAAAAAACTTTTCATAAAGTTGTTCTTAGCTTGTTGAATGTGGGAAACCCTTTTTTTCTCTCTCAATTTATTGATGTTTTAACTGCAGGAATGAAAGCCTTTGGAGGAGCTTGAGTCAAATATAATAATGTAGTTTCAGCTTTTTCTTCTGTATGTATCGTCAAATGATATCATTGTCCTACCAACTAGCATTCATATTATCATCTCTAATATCAACTTGTATATTTTCTTGCACCGAGAAGTTTGTGTTTTTTATCCAACTTGTATAATAATAATAATAATAATAATAATAATAAAGGAAATTGAAAAATAAGATATTTCCGCGCATTCGAGTTCTTCCTT
>JBBYHK010479868.1:0-18067 GCA_038382065.1 Adansonia grandidieri | reverse complement strand
TCATAAGAAAAACTTCTCTTTCTACCATTTTTAGAATTAAAGTTCATTTTTCAATTGGGATAAACATGGATTCACATCATAAGCTCCTTTCTTTTAATGATTGGGCACCATAAAAACATTTTCCTTGTTGGGATAAAGGATATTGATGCTTTGGTTTCGTAAGAAAAATTTCTCTTTCTACCATTTTTAGAATTGATGTTCATCATTCAATTAGGATAAACATGGATTCACATACTAGTCTCATTTCTTTCTATTATTGGACACCATAAACACATTTTCCTCATTAGGATAAATGATGTTGCTGCTTTGGTGTCATAAGAAAAACATCTCTTTCTACCATTTTCAGAATTAATATACATCTATCAATTTAGACAAAGATGGATTCACATAATAATCTCATTTCATTTCATGATTTGGCACCATAAACACATTCCCTTTATTAGGATAAATGATATTGATGCTTTGGTTTCATAAGAAAAACTTCTATTTATGGCATTTTTAGAATCGAAGCTTGTATTTCGATTAGGATAAACATGAATTTATATAATCGTCTGTTTTCGTTTCATGATTGGGCACCATAAACACATTCTCCTCATTAGGATAGATAATATTGATGCCTTGGATTCATAAGAAAAACTAATCTTTCTACCATTTTTGGAATTAATGTTTGACTGTCGGTTTAGACAAACATAGTTTCACATAATATTCTCCTTTTCTTTCATGATTGAGCACCATAAACACATTCTTCTCATTGGGATAAATGATATTGATGCTTTGGTTTTAATAAGAAAAACTTCTCTTTCTACTATTTTTAGAATCAAACCTCATCTTTCAATTGGGATAAACATGGTTTCACACAATAATCTCCTTTCTTTTCATTATCGAGCACCATAAACACATTCTCCTCATTAGGGTAAGTGATATTGATCTTTTGGTTCCATAAAAAAAACTTCTCTTTCTACCATTTTTAGAATTTATATGCGCCTATGAATTTGGAGAAACACGGATTCACATAATAAACTCTTTTCCTTTCATGATTGGGCACCATAAACATATTCTCCTTATTGGGATAAATGATTTCAATGCTTTGGTTTCATAAGAAAAACTTCTCTTTCTACCATTTTTAGAATTGAAGTTCATCTTTCAATTGGGATAAACTTGGATTCACAGAATAATCTCCATTCTTTTCATGATTGGGCATCATAAGCACATTCTCCTCATTGGAAAAAATGATATTGATGCTTTGGTTTCATAAGAATAACTTCTCTTTCTACCATTTTTAGAATTAAAGTTTGTCTTTTAATTAGGATAAGCATGGATTCAAATAATAATCTCATTTCTTTTAATGATTGGGCACCATAAACATATTCTCCTAGTTGGGATATATGATATTGATACATTGGTTTCATAAGAAAAACTTCTCTTTCTACCATTTTTAGAAATGAAGTTCGTCTTTCAATTAGGATAAACATGGATTCACATAATAATCTCCTTTCTTTTCATGATCGGGCACCAAAAACACATTCTCCTCAATGGGATAAATGACATTGATGCTTTAGTTTCATAAGAAAAACTTCTCTTTCTACCAATTTTAAAACTAATGTTCATCTGTCAATTTGGACAAACAAGGACTCACATAATAATCTCCTTTCATTTCATGATTTGGCACCGTAAACACATTCTCCTCGTTGGGATAAATGATATTGATGCTTTGGTTTCATAGGAAAAACTTCTCTTTCTACCATTTTTAGAATTAAAGTTCTTCTTTCAATTGGGATAGACTTGGATTCACAAAATAATCTCCATTCTTTTCATGATTGGGCACCATAAACACATTCTTCTTATTGGGGAAAATGATATTGATGCTTTGGCTTTATAAGAAAAACTTCTCTTTATACCATTTTTAGAATTTATATGCATCTGTCAATTTGGAGAAACACGGATTCACATACAAATCTCCTTTCCTTTTATGACTAGGCACCATAAACTCATTCTCATTGGGATAAATGATTTTGATGCAAGTTTTTCATAAGAAAAACTTCTCTTTCTATGACTTTTAGAATTGAAGTTCGTCTTTTAGTTGGGAGAAACTTGGATTCACAGAATAATCTCCATTCTTTTCATAATTGGGCACCATAAACAAATTCTCCTTATTGGGAAAAATGATATTGATGCTTTGGTTTCATAAGAATAACTTCTCTTTCTACCATTTTTAGAATTGAAGTTTGTCTTTCAATTGGGATAGGCATGGATTCAAATAATAATCTCATTTCTTTTCATGATTGGGCACCATAAACATATTCTCCTAGTTGGGATAAATGATATTGATACATTGGTTTCATAAGAAAAACTTCTCTTTCTACCATTTTTAGAAATGAAGTTCATCTTTCAATTAGGATAAACATGGATTCACACAATAATCTACTTTCTTTTCATGATCGGGCACCTAAAACACATTCTCCTCAATGGGATAAATGATATTGATGCTTTGGTTTCATAAGAAAAACTTCTCTTTCTACCATTTTTAAAACTAATGTTCATCTGTCAATTTGGACAAACAAGGACTCACATAATAATCTCCTTTTATTTCATGATTCGGCACCGTAAACACATTCTCCTCGTTGGGATAAATGATATTGATGCTTTGGTTTCATAGGAAAAACTTCTCTTTCTATCATTTTTAGAATTAAAGTTCTTCTTTCAATTGGGATAGACTTGGATTCACAGAATAATCTCCATCCTTTTCATGATTGGGCACCATAAACACATTCTTCTTATTGGGGAAAATGATATTGATGATTTGGCTTCATAAGAAAAACTTTTCTTTATACCATTTTTAGAATTTATATGCGTCTGTCAATTTGGAGAAACACGAATTCACATACAAATCTCCTTTCCTTTCATGATTAGGCATCATAAACTCATTCTCATTAGGATAAATGATTTTGATGTAAGTTTTTCATAAGAAAAACTTCTCTTTCTACCACTTTTAGAATTGAAGTAAGTCTTTTAATTAGGAGAAACTTGGATTCACAGAATAATCTCTATTCTTTTTATGATTGGGCACCATAAACAAATTCCCCTCATTGGGAAAAATGATATTGATGCTTTGGTTTCATAATAATAACTTCTTTTTCTACCGTTTTTAAAATTGAAGTTCATCTTTTAATTGGGATAGACGTGGATTCAAATAATAATCTCATTTATTTTCATGATTGGGCACCGTAAACACATTCTCCTCGTTGGGATAAATGATATTGATGCTTTGGTCTCATAAGAAAAACTTCTTTTTCTGCCATTTTTAGAAATGAAGTTCATCTTTCAATTACGATAAACATTAATTCACATAATAATCTCCTTTCTTTTCATGATTGGGCACCAAAAACACATTCTCCTCAATAGGATAAATGATATTGATGCTTTGGTTTCATAAGAATAACTTCTCTTTCTACCATTTTTAGAATTAATATTCATCTGTCAATTTGGAGAAATATGGATTCACATAATAATCTCCTTTCATTTCATGATTCGACACCATGAACAAATTCTCCACATTGGGATAAATGATATTGATACTTTGGATTCATAAGAAAAACTTCTCTTTCTATCGTTTTTAAAATTGAAGTTCGTCTTTCAATTGATATAAACATGGATTCACATAATAGTCTCCTTTTTTTTTCAAGATTGGGCACCATAAACACATTCTCCTCATTGGGATTAATGTTATTGATGCCTTAGTTATATAAGAAAAACTTGTGTTTCCATCATTTTTAGAATTATTATGCGTCTCTCGATTTGGACAAACACAGAATCGCATAATAATCGACTTTCATTTCATAATTGGGCACCATAAACACATTTTCCTTATTGGGACAAATGATATTTGATGCTTTGATTTCATAAGAAAAACTACTTTTTCTACTATTTTTAGAATTAATGTTCGGCTGTCAATTTGGACAAACATAGTTCACATAATAATCTCCTTTTGTTCCATGATTGGGTTCCACAAGCACATTCTCTTCATTAGGATAAATGATATTGATGCTTTGGTTTTATAAGAAAAACTTCTCTTTCTGCCATTTTTGGAGGTGAAGTTCATCTTTCAATTACGATAAACATGGAAAAAGAAGTTTTTCTTGTAAAATCAAAGCATCAAAATCAGTTATCCTAATAATGAGGGTGTGTTCATAGTACCCAATCATGAAAAGAAAAGAGATTATTATGTGAATCTATGTTTTTCCCAATTGAAAGATGAACTTCGATTCTAAAAGTGGTAGGAAGAAAAGTTTTTCTTATCAAACCAAAGCATCAAAATCATTTATCCCAACAATAAGGATGTGTTTATTGTTCCCAATTATGAAAAGAAAGGAAATTATTATGTGAATCCATATTTATCCTAATTGAAAGATGAACTTCGATTCTAAAAATGGTAGAAAGAGAAGTTTTTCTTACAAAACCAAAGCATAAAAATCATTTATCCCAACAATGAGGGTGTGTTTATAGTGCCCAATCATGAAAAAAAAGGAGATTATTATGTGAATCCATGTTTATCCCAATTGAAAGACAAACTTCGATTTTAAAAATGGTAGAAAGTGAAGTTTTTCTTCTGAAACCAAAGCATCCAAATCATTTATCCCAACGAGGGGACATTGCCTAATCATGAAAAGAAAGGAGATTATTATGTGAATCCATGTTTATCTCAATTGAAAGACAAACTTCGATTAGAAAAATGGCAGAAAGAGAAGTTTTCTTATGAAACTAGAGCAATAATATCATTTATACTAATGAAGGGAATGTGTTTATGGTGCCTAATCATGAAATGAAAGGAGATTATTATGTGAATCTGTGTTTGTCCAAATCAATAGACGAACATTAATTCTAAAAATGGCAGAAAGAGATGTTTTTCTTATGAAACCAAAGCACCAATATCATTTAGCCCAATAAGGAGAATGTGTTTATGGTGCCCAATCGTTAAAAGAAAGGAGATTATTATGTGAATCTGAGTTTATCACAATTGAAAGATGAACTTCAAAGAGATTATTATGCGAATCCATGTTTATCATAATTGAAAGACGAACTTCAATTCTAGAAATTGTACAAAGACAAGTTTCTCTTTTGAAACCAAAGCATCAATGTCATTTATCCCAATGAGGAGTATGTGCTTATAGTGGCCAATCATGAAAAGAAAAAAGATTATTATGTGAATCCAGGTTTAACCGAATTGAGAGGTGAACTTCGATTCTAAAAATGGTAGAAAGAGAAGTTTTTCTTGTGAAACCAAAGCATCAAAATCATTTATCCCAACGAGAAGAATGTGTTTATAGTGCCCAATCCTGAAATGAAAGGAGATTATTGTGTGAATCCATGTTTATCACATTTAAAAGACGAGCTTCAATTCTGAAAATAGTATAAAAAAAGTTTCTCTTTTGAAATGAAACCATCAATATCGTTTATCCCAATGAGGAGTATGTTTTTATGGTCCCCAATCATGAAAAGAAAGGAGATTATTATGTTAATCCATGTTTAACCCAATTGAAAGATGAACATCGATTCTAAAAATGGTAGAAAGAGAAGTTTTTCTTATGAAACCAAAGCAATAATATCATTTATCCCAATGAGGAGAATGTGTTTATGGTGCCCAATCATGAAATGAAAGGAGATTATTATGTGAATCTGTATTTGTCCAAATCAACAGACGAACATTAATTCTAAAAATGGTAGAAAGAGAAGTTTTTCTTATGAAACCAAAACACCAATATCATTTATCCCAATGAGGAGAATGTGTTTATGGTGCCCAATCAAGAAATGAAAGGAGATTATTATGCAAATCCGAGTTTCTCCAAATTGACAACCGAACATTAATTCTAAAAATGATGGAAAGAGAAGTTTTTCCTCCGAAACCAAGGCATCAATATCGTTTATCCAATGAGGAGAATGTGTTTATGGTGCCCAATCATGAAATGATAGGAGATTATCATATGAATCCATATTGTCCAAAACAATAGACGAACATTAATTCTAAAAATGGTAGAAAGAGAAGTTTTTCTTAGGAAACCAAAGCACCAACATCATTTACCCTAATGAGGAGAATGTGTTTATAGTGCCCAATCATGAAAGAAAAGGAGATTATTATGTGAATCCATGTTTATCCCAAATGGAAAATAAAATTCAATTCTAAAAGTGGTAGAAAGAGAAGTTTTTTTATGAAACAAAACCATAAATATCATTTATCCCAATGAGGAGAATGTGTTTATGGTGCCTAAGCATGAAAAGAAAGGAGATTATTATGTGAATCCATGTTTATCCAAATTAAAAGACGAACTTTAATTCTAAAAAGGGTAGAAAGAGAAGTTTTTCTTATGAAACCAAAGCATCAAAATCATTTATCCTAATGAGGAAAATGTGTTTATGGTGCCCAATCATTAAAAGAAAGGAGATTATTATGTGAATCCATGTTTATCACAATTGAAAGCCAAACTTCAATTCTAAAAATGGTGCAAAGAGAAGTTTTTCTTATGAAACCAAAGCATCAAAATCGTTTATCCCAATGAGGAGAATGTATTTACGGTGCCCAGTCGTTAAAAGAAAGGAGATTATTGTGTGAATCAATGTTTATCACAATTGAAAGATGAACTTCAAGGAGATTATTATGCGAATCCATGTTTATCACAATTAAAAGACGAACTTCAATTCTAAAAATTGTAGAAAGGGAAGTTGCTCTTTTGAAACCAAAGTATTAATGTCATTTATCCCAATGAGGAGTATGTGTTTACGGTGCCCAATCATGAAATGAAAAGAGATTATTATGTGAATCCATGTTTAACCTAATTGTGAGACAAACTTTGATTCTAAAAATGGTAGAAAGAAAAATTTTTCGTACGAAACCAAAGCATCAAAATCATTCATCCCAACAAGGAGAACATGCTTATAGTGCCCAATCATCCAAAGAAAGGAGATTATTATGTGAATCCATATTTATCCCAATTGAAAGACGAACTTTGATTCTAAAAATGGTCGAAAGAGAAGTTTTTCATATGAAACCAAAGCATCAAAATCATTTATCCCAACAAGGAGAATGCGTTTATAGTGCACAATCATGAAAAGAAAGGAGATTATTTTGTGAATCCATGTTTATCACAATTGAAAAACGAGCTTCAATTTTGAAAATTGTATAAAAAGAAGTTTCTCTTTTGAAACCAAAGCATTAATATCGTTTATCCAAATGAGCAGTATGTGTTTAAGGTCCCCAATCATGAAAAGAAAGGAGATTATTATGTGAATCCATGTTTAACCTAATTAAGAGATGAACTTTGCTTCTAAAAATGGTAGAAAGAGAAGTTTTTCTTATGAAACTAAAGCATCAAAATCATTTATGCCAATGAGGAGAATGTGTTTATAGGGCCCAATCATGAAAAGAAAAGAGATTATTATGTGAATCCATGTTTATCCCAATTGAAAGACGAACTTTGATTCGAAAAATTGTAGGAAGAGAAGTTTCTCTTATGAAACCAAAGCATCAAAATCATTTACCCCAATGAGGAGAATGTGTTTATGGTGCCCAATTATGAAAAGAAAGGAGATTATTATGAGAATCCATTTTTATTCGAAATGAAAGACGAACTTTAATTCTAAAAATGGTAGAAAGAGAAGTTTCTCTTATGAAACCAAAGCATGAAAATCATTTATCCCAATGAGGAGAATGCGTTTATGGTGCCTAATTATGAAAAGAAAAGAGATTATTATGTGAATCCGTGTTTATCATAATTGAAAGATGAGCTTCAATTATGAAAATAGTATAAAAAAATGTTTCCCTTTTCAAACCAAAGCATCAATATCATTTATCCCAATAAGCAGTATGTGTTTATGTTCCCCAATCATGAAAAGGAAGGAGATTATTATGTGAATCCATGTTTAACCCAATTGAGAGATAAACTTTGATTCTAAAAATGGTAGAAAGGGAAGTTTTCTTCCGAAACCAAACCATAAATATCATTTATTCCAATAGGGAGAATGTTTTTATGATGCCTAATCCTAAAAAGAAAGGAGATTATTATGTGAATCCATATTTATCCTAATTGAAAGATGAACTTCAATTCTAAAAATGGTAGAAAGAGAAGTTTCTCTTATGAAACCAAAGCATCAAAATCATTTATCCCAATGAGGAGAATGTGTTTATGGTGCCCAATCATTAAAATAAAAGAGATTATTATGTGAATTCATGTTTATCACTATTGAAAGACAAACTTCAAGGAGATTATTATGCGAATCCATTTTTATCATAATTGGAAGATGAACTTTAATTCTAAAATTTGTTGAATGACAAGTTTCTCTTTTCAAACCAAAGCATCAATGTCATTTATCCCAATTACGAGTATGTATTTATGGTACCCAATCATGAAAATAAAGGAGATTATTATGTGAATCCATGTTTAACCCAATTGAGAGACAAAATTCGATTCTAAAAATGGTAGAAAGAGAAGTTTTTCTTGTAAAACCAAAGCATCAAAATCATTTATCCCAATGAGGAGAATGTGTTTATAGTGCCCAATCATGAAAAAAAAAAGAGATTATTATGTGAATCCAAGTTTATCCTAATTGAGAGATGAACTTTGATTCTAAAAAGGGTATAAAGAGAAGTTTCTCTTATGAAACTAAAGCATCAAAATCATTTATCCCAATGAAGAGAATGTGTTTATGGTACCCAATCATAAAAAGAAAAGAGATTATTATGTGAATCCATGTTTATCACAATTGAAAGATGAGCTTCAATTCTAAAAATAATAGAAAAAGAAGTTTCTCTTTTAAAACCAAAGCATCAAGATCGTTTATCCTAATGAAAAGTATGTGTTTATGGTCCCCAATCATGAAAGGAAAGGAGATTATTATGTGAATCCATGTTTAACCCAATTAAAAGATGAACTTTGATTCTAAAAATGGTAGAAAGAGAAGTTTTTCCTATGAAACCAAAGCATCAAAATCATTTATCCCAACAAGGAGAACATGTTTATAGTGCCGATCATGAAAAAAAAAGGAGATTGTTATGTGAATCTATGTATATCTCAATTGAAAAATGAACTTCGATTCTAAAATGGTAGAAAGGGAACTTTTTCTTATGAAACCAAGGCATCAAAATCATTTATCCCAACAAGAAGAATCCGTTTATGGTGCAAATCATGAAAAGAAAGGAGATTATTATATGAATCCATGTTTATCCCAATTGAAAGATGAACTTCGATTCTAAAAATGGTAGAAAGGGAAGTTATTCTCATAAAACCAAATCATCAAAGTAATTTATCCTAATGAGAAGAATGTGTCTGGTGCCCAATCATGAAATGAAAGGAGATTATTATGTGAATCCATGTTATCCCAATTGAAAGATGAACTTCGATTTATAAAAATGGTAGAAAAGAAGTTTTTCTTCTGAAACTAAAGCATTAAAATCATTTATCCCAATAAACATGTTTATAATGGCTAATCATGAAAAGAAGGAGATTATTATGTGAATTAATGTTTATCCTAATTCAAAGACGAACTTAGATTCTAAAAATGCTAGAAAGGGAAGTTTTTCTTATGAAACCAAAGCATCAAAATCATTTATCCCAACAAGGAGAATGCATTTATAGTGCCAAATCATGAAAAGAAAGTAGATTATTACGTGAATCCATGTTTATCCCAGTTGACATTCGAACTTCGATTCTAAAAATGGTAGAAATAGAAGTTTTTCTTATAAAACCAAAGCATTAAAATCATTTATCCTAATGATGAGAATGTGGTTATGGTACCCAATCATGAAAAAAAGAGATTATTATGTGAATCCATGTTTATCGCAATTGAAAGATGAGCTTCAATTCTAAACATAGTAGAAAAAGAAGGTTCTCTTTTGAAGCCAAAGCATCAACATCGTTTATCCCAATGAGGAGTATGTGTTTAGGGTCCCTAATCAAGAAAAAAAGGAGATTATTATGTGAATCCATGTGTAACCCAATTAAAAGACGAACTTCAATTCTAAAAATGGTAGAATGAGAAGTTTTTCTTATGAAACAAAAGCATCAATATCATTTAACCTAATGAGGAGAATGTGTTTATGGTGCCCAATCATGAAATGAAAGGAGATTATTATGCGAATTCGTGTTTGTCCAAATCGACAATCGAACATTAATTCTAAAAATGGTGGAAAAAAAGTTTTTCTTACGAAACCAAAGCAACAATATCGTTTATCCAATGAGGAGAATGTGTTTATGGTGCCCAATTATGAAATGAAAGGAGATTATTATATGAATCTGTGTTTGTCCAAATCAACAAACAAATATTAATTCTAAAAATGGTAGAAAGAAAAGTTTTTTCTAATGAAACCAAACCATCAATATCATTTATCTCAATGGGGAGAATGTGTTTATAGTACCCAATCATGAAAAGAAAGGAGATTATTATGTGAATCCATGTTTATCCCAAATGAAAGACAAAATTCAATTCTAAAAATGGTAGAAAGGGAAGTTTTCTTCCGAAACCAAACCATAAAAATCATTTATCCTAATGGGGAGAATGTATTTATAGTACCCAATCATGAAAAGAAAGGAGATTATTATGTGAATCCATGTTTATCCCAAGTGAAAGACAAAATTCAATTCTAAAAATGGTAGAAAAGGAAGTTTTCATCCGAAACCAAACCATAAATAACATTTATCCCAATGGGGAGAATGTGTTTATGGTGCCTAATCCTGAAAAGAAAGGAGAATATTATATGAATTCATGTTTAACCCAATTGAAAGACGAAATTCGATTCTAAAAATGGTAGAAAGGGAAGTTTTTCTTGTGAAACCAAAGCATCAAAATCATTTATCCTAATGAGGAGAATGCGTTTATAGTGCCCAATCATGAAAAAAAAAGAGATTATTATGTGAATCCAAGTTTATCCCAATTGAGAGATGAACTTTGATTCTAAAAAGGGTAGAAAGAGAAGTTTCTCTTATGAAACCAAAGCATCAAAATCATTTATTCCAATGACGGGAATGTGTTTATGGTGCCCAATCATTAAAATAAAGGAGATTATTATGTGAATCCATATTTATCACAATTGAAAGACAAACTTCAAGGAGATTATTATGCGAATCCATTTTTATCATAATTGGAAGACGAACTTCAATTCTAAAATTTGTTGAAAGACAAGTTTCTCTTTTGAAACCAAAGCGTCAATATCGTTTATCCTAATGAAAAGTATGTGTTTATGGTCCCTAATCATGAAAAGAAAGGAGATTATTATGTGAATCCATGTTTAACCCAATTGAGAGACGAAATTCGATTCTAAAAATGGTAGAAAGAGAAGTTTTTCTTGTGAAACCAAAGCATCAAAATCATTTATCCCAACGAGGATAATATGTTTATAGTGCCCAATCATGAAAAAGAAAAGAGATTATTATGTGAATCCAAGTTTATCCCAATTGAGAGATGAACTTTGATTCTAAAAACGGTAGAAAGAGAAGTTTCTTTTATGAAACCAAAGTATCAAAATCATTTATCCCAATGAAGAGAATGTGTTTATGGTGCCCAATCATGAAAAGAAAAGAGATTATCATGTGAATCCATGTTTATCACAGTTGAAAGATGAGCTTCAATTCGAAAAATAGTAGAAAAAGAAGTTTCTCTTTTGAAACCAAAGCATCAGTATTGTTTATCCTAATGAAAAGTATGTGTTTATGGTCCCTAATCATGAAAAGAAAGGAAATTATTATGTGAATCCATGATTAACCCAATTAAGAGATGAACTTTGATTCTAAAAATGGTAGAAAGAGAAGTTTTTCCTATGAAACCAAAGCATCAAAATCATTTATCCCAACAAGGAGAACATGTTTATAGTGCCGATCATGAAAAGAAAGGAGATTATTATGTGAATCCATATATATCTTAATTGAAAAACAAACTTTGATTCCAAAAATGGTAGAAACGAAACTTTTTCTTATGAAACCAAGGCATCAAAATCATTTATCCCAATAAGGAGAATGCGTTTATGGTGCCAAATCATGAAAAAAAAGGAGATTATTATGTGAATCCATGTTTATCCTAATTGAAAGATGGACTTCAATTCTAAAAATCGTAGAAAGGGGAGTTTTTCTCATAAAACCAAAGCATCAAAATAATTTATCCTAATGAAGAGAATGTGTCTATGGTGCCCAATCATAAAATAAAAGGAGATTATTATGTCAATCCATGCTTATCCCAATTGAAAGACGAACTTTAATTATAAAAATGGTAGAAAGAAAAGTTTTTCTTCTAAAACCAAAGCATCAAAATCATTTATCCCAACTAACATATTTATAGTGCCCAATTATGAAAAGAAAAGAGATTATTATGTGAATCAATGTTTATCCCAATTGAAAGATGAACTTCGATTCTAAAAATGGTAGAAAAGGAAGTTTTTCTTATGAAACCAAAGCATCAAAATCATTTATCCCAATAAGGAAAAGGCATTTATAATGCGAAATCATGAAAAGGAAGGAGATTATTATGTGAATTCATGTTTATCCTAGTTAAAATTCGAACTTCGATTCTAAAAATGGTAGAAATAGAAGTTTTTTTTATAAAACCAAAGCATCAAAATCATTTATCCTAATAAGGACAATGTGGTTATGGTACCCAATCATGAAAAGAAAGGAGATTATTATGTGAATCCATGTTTATCGTAATTGAAAGACTTGCTTCAATTCTAAACATAGTAGAAAAATAAGGTTCTCTTTTGAAACCAAAGCATCAACATCGTTTATCCTAATTAGGAGTATGTGTTTAGGGTCCCCAATCAAGAAAAGAAAGGAGATTATTATGTGAATCCATGTGTAACACAATTGAAAGATGAACTTCGATTCTAAAAATGGTAGAAAGAGAAGTTTTTCTTATGAAACAAAAGCATCAATATCATTTATCCCAATGAGGAGAATGTGTTTATGGTGCCCAATCATGAAATGAAAGGAGATTATTATGTGAATACATGTTTATCCAAATCGACAATCGAACATTAATTCTAAAAATGGTGGAAAGAGAAGTTTTTCTTACGAAACCAAAGCAATAATGTCGTTTATCCAATGAGGAGAATGTGTTTATGGTGCCCAATAATGAAATGAAAGGAGATTATTATGTGAATCTGTGTTTGTCCAAATCAACAGACAAACATTAATTCTAAAAATGGTAGAAAGAAAAGTTTTTCTTATGAAAGTAAAGCATCAATATCATTTATCCCAATGAGGAGAATGTGTTTATAGTACCTAATCATAAAAAGAAAGGAGATTATTATGTGAATCCATGTTTAACCCAATTGAGAGACGAAATTCGATTCTAAAAATGGTAGAAAGAGAAGTTTTTCTTGTGAAACCAAAGCATCAAAATCATTTATCCCAACGAGGAGAATGTGTTTATAGTGCCCAATCATGAAAAGAAAAGAGATTATTATGTGAATCCAAGTTTATCCCAATTGAGAGATGAACTTTGATTCTAAAAATGGTAGAAAAAGAAGTTTCTCTTTTGAAACCAAAGTATCAAAATCATTTATCCCAATGAGGAGAATGTGTTTATGGTGCCTAATCATTAAAAGAAAAGAGATTATTATGTGAATCCATGTTTATCACAATTGAAAGATGAGCTTCAATTCTAAAAATAGTAGAAAAAGAAGTTTCTCTTTTGAACCAAAGCGTCAATATCGTTTATCCTAATGAAAAGTATATGTTTATGGTCTCCAATCATGAAAAGAAAGGAGATTACAATGTGAATCCATGTTTAACCCAATTGGAAGATGAACTTCAACTTTAAAAATGGTAGAAAGATAAGTTTTGCTTATGAAACCAAAGCACCAAAATCATTTATCCCAATGAGGAGAACCTATTTATGGTGCCCAATCATGAAATGAAAGGATATTATTATATGAATCTATGTTTATCATAATTGAAAGATGAACTTCGAAGAGACTATTATACGAATCAATGTTTTTCATAATTGAAAGACGAATGTCAATTCCAAAAATTGTAGAAAGGGAAGTTTCCCTTTTGAAACCAACGCATCAATGTCGTTTATCCCAATGAGGAGTATGTGTTTACGGTGCCCAATCATGAAAAGAAAGGAGATTATTATGTGAATCCATATTTATCCCAATTGAAAGATGAACTTCAATTCTAAAAATGGCAGAAAGAGAAGTTCTTTTTAATGAAACCAAAGCATCAAAATCTTTTACCCTAATAAGGAGAATATGTTTATGCTACCCAATCGTGAAAGGAAAGGAGATTATTATGTAAATCCATGTTTATCCCAATTGAAAGATGAACTTGAATTCTAAAAATTGTAAAAAGAGAAGTTTCTCATTTCAAACCAAAGCATTAATATCGTTTATCCCAAAGAGAAGTATGTGTTTATGGTCCTCAATCATGAAAAGAAAGGGGATTATTATGTGAATCCATATTTAACCCAATTGAAAGATGAACTTCGATTCTAAAAATGGTAGAAAGAGAAGTTTTTCTTGTGAAACCAAAGCATCAAAACCATTTATCCCAACAAGGAGAATGTGTTTATAGTGCCCAATCATGAAAAGAAAGGAGATTATTTTGTAAATCCATGTTTATCCCAATTGAAAGACGAACTTCGATTCTAAAAATGGTAGAATGGAAAGTTTTTCTTATGAAACCAGAGCATCAAAATCATTTAACCCTACAAGGAGAACATGTTTATAGTGCCCAATCATGAAAAGAAAGGAGATTATTATATGAATCCATATTTATCCTAATTGAAAGATGAACTTTGATTCTACAAATGGTAAAAATGAAAGTTTTTCTTATGGAAACAATGCAACAAAATCATTTATCCTAACAAGGAGAATTCATTTATGGTGCCAAATCATGAAAAGAAAGGAGATTATTATGTGAATCCACGTTTATCCCAATTGAAAGAAAACTTTGATTTCAAAAATTATAGAAAGAAAAGTTTTTCTTATAAAACCAAAGCATCAAAATCATTTATCCTAACAATGAGGATCTGTTTATTATGCCCAATCATGAAAAGAAAGGAGATTATAATGAAAAGAAAGGAGATTATAATGTGAATCCATGTTTATCTCAATTGAAAGATGAACTTCAATTCTAAAAATGATAGAAAGAGAAGTTTTTCTTATAAAATCAAATCATCAAAATCATTTATCACAACAATGAGGATGTGTTTATAGTGCCCAATCATGAAAAGAAAGGAGATTATTATGTGAATCCATGTTTATCCTAATTGAAAGAAGAACTTTGATTCTAAAAATAGTAGAAAGAGAAGTTTTTCTTATAAAACTAAAGCATCAAAATCATTTATCCCCATGACGAGAATATGTTCATGGTGCCCAATCACAGAAAGAAAGGAGATTATTTTGTGAATCCATGTTTATCCCAATTGAAAGATGACCTTCAATTCTAAAAATGGTAGAAAGAGAACTTTTTTTTATGAAACCAAAACATCAAAATCACTTATCCTAACAAGGAGAATGTGTTTATAGTGCCCAATCATAAAAAGAAAGGAGATTGTTATGTGAACCCATGTTTAACCCAATTGAAAGGCGAACTTTGATTCTAAAAACGGTAGAAAAGGAAGTTTTTCTTATGAAACCAAAGCATCGAAATCATTTATCCCAACAATGGGAACATGTTTATGGTGCCCAATCTTGAAGAGAAAGGAGATTATCATGTGAATCCATGTTTATCACAATTGAAAGATGAACTTAGATTCTACAAATGGTAGAAGGGGAAGTTTTTCTTATGAAACCAAAGCATCAATATCATTTATCCCAACAAGGAGAACATATTTATACTGCCCAATCATGAAAAGATAAGAGATTATCAAGTGAATCCATGTTTATCACAATTGAAAGACGAGCTTCAATTCTAAAAATGGTAGAAAAAAAGTTTCTCTTTTGAAACCAGAGCATCAATATCGTTTATCCTAATGAGGAGTATATGCTTATGGTCGCCAATCATGAAAAGAAAGGAGATTATTATGTGAATCCATGCTTATCCCTATTGAAAGACGAACTTTGATTCTAAAAATGGTAGAAAGAGAAGTTTTTCTTATTAAACCAAAGCATCGAAATCATTTATCCCAACAATGAGGATGTCTTTACAATGAATCCTTGTTTATCCTAATTGAAAGACGAACTTCAATTCTAAAAATGGTAGAAAGGGGTGCTTTTCTTTTCAAACCAAAGCATCAAAATCATTTATCCCAATAAATAGAACACATTTATAGTCCCCAATTATGAAAAGGAAGAGGATTATTATGTGAATCCATTCTTATCCCAACTGAAAGATGAACTTCGATTCTAAAAATGGTAGAAAGTGAACTTTTTCTAATAAAACCAAAGAATCAAAATCATTTATCCCAATGAGAAGAATGTGTTTATGGTGCACAATCATGAAAAGAAAAGAGATTATTATGTGAATCCATACTTATCCCAATTAAAAGACAAACTTTGATTCTAAAAAAGGTAGAAAAAGAAGTTTTTGTAATGAAACCAAAGCATCAAAATCATTTATTCCAACAAGGAGAATGTGTTTATAATGCCCAATCATGAAAAAAAGGAGATTATTATGTGAATCCATGTTTATACCAAATGAAAGACGAGCTTCAATTCTAAAAATAGTAGAAAAAGAAGTTTCTCTTTTGAAACCAAACCATCAATATCGTTTATCCTAATGAGGAGTACATGTTTATCGTGCCCAATCCTGAAAAAAAGGAGATTATTATGTGAATCCATGTTTAACCCAATGGAATGACGAACTTCGATTCTAAAAATGGTAGAAAGAGAAGTTTTTCTTCTGAAACTAAAGCATCAAAATCATTTATCCCAACGAGGAGAATGTTTTTGCAGGGTCCAATCATGAAAAGAAAGGAGAATATTATGAGAATCCTTGTTTATCCTAATTGAAAGGCAAACTTTGATTCTAAAAATGGTAGAAAGAGAAGTTTTTCTAATAAAACCAAAGCATCAAAATCTTTAACCCCAATGAGAAGAATGTGTTTATGGTGCCCAATCATGAAAGGAAAGGAGATTATTATGTGAATCCAAGTTTATCCCAATTGAAAAACGAACTTCAATTCTAAAAATTGTAGAAAAAAAGTTTTTCTTTTAAAACCAAAGCATTAATATCATTATCCCAATGAGGGGTATGTGTTTATGGTCCCCAATCATGAAAAGAAAGGGGATTATTATGTGAATCCATGTTTAATCCAATTAAAAGACGAACTTCGATTCCAAAAATGGTAGAAAGAGAAGTTTTTCTTATGAAACCAAAGCATCAAAATCTTTTACCCTAATGACGAGAATGTGTTTATGCTGCCCAATCATGAAAGGAAAGGAGATTATTATGTGAATCCATGTTTATCCTAATTCAAAGACAAACTTGAATTCTAAAAATTATAGAAAGAGAAGTTTCTCTTTTGAAACCAAAGTATCAATATCGTTTATCCCAATGAGGAGTCTGTGTTTATGGTCCCCAATCATGAAAAGAAAGGAGATTATTATGTGAATCCATATTTATCCCAATTGAAAGATGAACTTTGATTCTAAAAATGGTAGAAAGAAAAGTTTTTCTTAAGAAACCAAAGCATTAAAATCATTTATCCTAACGAGAAAAATGTGTTTAGAGTGCCTAATCATGAAAAGAAAGGGGATTATTTTGTGAATCCATGTTTATCCCAATTAAAGGATGAACTTTAATTCTTTAAACGATAGAAAGAGAAAATTTTCTTCTAAAACAAAAGTATCAAAATCATTTATCCTAATGAGGAGAATGTGTTTATGGTGTCCAATAATGAAAAGAAAGGAGATTATTATGTGAATCCATGCTTATCACAATTGCAAGACGAGCTTTAATTCTAAAAATAGTAGAAAAGGAAGTTTTTCTTATGAAACCAACGTATCAAAATCATATATCCCAATAAGGAGAACATGTTTATAGTGCCAATCATGAAAAGAAAGGATATTATTATGTGGATCCATGTTTATCTCAATTAAAAGAGGAACTTTGATTCTAAAAATGGTAGAAAAGGAAGTTTTTCTTAT
>JBBYHK010479857.1:0-18068 GCA_038382065.1 Adansonia grandidieri | reverse complement strand
GTAAATATGAAAAAAAATTTGTGCCTTGATGCAAGCCTATGGGAGGTCAAAGCATGTTTTCAAGGCTGATTAAGGTGATATGGTGACATTCGAATGTCTCAAGATGAAGCTCGAGAAAACAACTTAATTTTGACCATAACCAGAAATAGGGGGACAACATTGCATTATCCTACTTTCTGAATTTATTCTAAATTGGTTTGAAGGTTTTAGAGGGTGAACAAGATATCGTTAGAAAGATAACTCAATGAGGGTCAATCTAAAAATATTCCCAATATCTAAAAAAATCACTTTCTAGGGGAATATATTTTCAAGTTTGGATTAATTTCACTGCTGGCAGAGCATCGAGGGACAGGATATGTCAAAATTTGCAAAATAACCTCTGACTCGTTTGGTATCGAAAAATTACAAACGATACCTTTTTGAACAGGGAACTTCATGAATTCTTTAGGAAAAATGTTTGGAGGGTTTGGAAAAATGATTTAGTAGGTCTGAATGGCCCGATCAGAATACATG
Source organism: Adansonia grandidieri (assembly GCA_038382065.1). Taxonomy (NCBI): domain Eukaryota; kingdom Viridiplantae; phylum Streptophyta; class Magnoliopsida; order Malvales; family Malvaceae; genus Adansonia; species Adansonia grandidieri. The sequence continues at coordinate 17,555 of JBBYHK010479857.1, read as the reverse complement.
TTGCTGATTCTAGGGGTTCTTGACAGTTTAGATTTGAGAAATCATAACTTTCTCATTCGAAATGATCCAGGGGTGAATAAAACATCATTTTAAAGATAATTTGACACACTTTGAGAGAAAAAAATTAGAAAATTCATGAAAAATCGTTTGGGATTTTGAACTGATTTTTTAAATTCATAACAGTTGTTCTGCTAGCCGGGGACAAATCAAAGTAGGGGATTTTTTATTTTTCTTTGTGTTTTTGGGTCCAAACTAGGGTCATTGACATTCAGACATCCATCACTAGAGGGAAAGAGTGGCATGATGAAATAGCCCGTTGATCACACCATTCAAGGTTTGGACTAAAAAACAAGGCACAAACATTTTGGGAACAAGTATAGGGCCATTTTTGTTGGAAAATCAAAAGATTTGAGCTCGTTTAACCAAGATTACAGATCTGGAAAACTTAATTTTCTCTAAGATTTTTTTTGCTAATTTTAAGGAAAATGTTAAGTTCATATAATCCTTATTGGTTAAGGTTAACATGCTTAGCTTAGAAAGGTTTTGAAAATCAATTTTTTTTCAGCCATCAAACATGCACTTAGACAAGAAGAAGACAATGAACATACAAAGGGATGGCACATAACATGAATAGGGATACTAACTTTACCAATGGTCTTGACAAAGAAAGTGTTATGCACAAATCTCATAAAGTGAAGCATGTTAAAAATGACAATGACTTATGGCAAAATGCAAGCTAACATATAAACATACTTGAAATAAGCTAGGCTAAGAATTTATGCATGGATTGCACAAAACATGATGCATGAATATGGCATAAAATGCATGAATAAGAGTTATAAAAAAAATAATGAGGATGAAATAAGACACTTTGCACATCAAAAAGGGCATCAAGGCATTAAAATCCTAAGGTACCATAACCAAAAGCCAAAATAATTCATGAGAATCCTAAGAGGGTGGTGGAAGAATAGAAAGCTCACTAAAATGATAAAGATGCTAAAAAATTGAAAACGAAAGTAATTAAGTAGGAAGGTATACCAACAAAGCTTCAATTTTGGTCAAGTGGTTGGAGTAGCAAAGATGGCCTAAATTCCCCCATTTTCCTTGTTATTAATTAGCAAGAAACGTGAGAAAAAGAAAGGCCTCGGTTCTAATAGATTGAGGATGATTTTTCAAAGTGTATAGTGGCTGGAAGTGAGTTTTTGGGGCTGTTTTTGGATACTGAGTAAAGGGCTACGGGATTCTATTCTTTTTATGTGTGAATGAGTTAAGAGAGCTAAAACAAACTGGAAATAAAAGATCCTTCAGTTAAGATATTGATGGCCTATTTATACCAACATTTTAGAGTTAATTTAAAGGTGTTTTTGGTTATTTCTCAAGTGGACAAAGTTATGATAGCTGATAGCTATAAGATGGCTGCAGGAAGCAATTTGCTGCCAATGTGATGGACATTGGGTGGCTGGTTTGATTGCTGAAATCAGATACCAGCAAGTAGGGTGGCTGATGGTGATCTTTGTCAACAAATAAGGGAAGCGTAGGGTGATCATATGACATTAACCCTTTATAATCCAATTTAGACTTTAAAAAATGTTTTGATTAATTCAAAAGTCCAAAGTCATAATTTGATACGGGTCTTAATACTTTTTTGATGCAAAAAAGAGTTAAAATCGAGCTTTGAATCAATGGTGGACAAGTTAAAAATACCTCGATCATGGAAAATAGCCTGCATGTATCGATACATCAAGAATGTATCAATATATTTGGTCTAAAAACCCTCAATTGTATCGATACAATGAACATTGTATTGATATAATGATCATTGTATCGATAAAATAGAACATTGTATCGATACATGTTGATATGTATCGATACATCTACTTTATTGAATGCAAGTTTTCATTTTGGTATGGGCTAGTATCGATACATAAACTCAAGTATTGATACATTTACACATTGTATCGATACAAATAGGGACATTTTGAATTTTTAGGTTGTTAGAGCATTGTATCGATATATGAGGACCATGTATCGATGCATTCAGGCAAAATTATTAATTTTACAATATCTTTTATCCTTGAACACCTGGAACTACATCCTTTGATGCCACATCTTTGCATTTTTCTTTAATATGATGCATAAGCATTCTTGACCTCCTTAAAAAAAAAACTTTTTCACTAGGCGACGATTGTTGCCCCTTTCATGTCCATGTCCCAGATTGCTAAAAATTAGCCCAGACAAAATAAGTGTCTATAGCTGCCCCTCTTTGATTGTTGCTAAGAATAAGGAATAGGGTAAAGACAAATAGACACTATTTTGTCCAAGGTGGAATGATGTTCCCCAAAACACCTGAAAAGAAATAAATTTTAATTAATACTTTGATGTGATAAGTATAGTGTATTTACAGTGACCCTGATAGAGGTTTAAGTGAAATTTGTAGGGTTTGCCCTCCTTACTATGGCGTTAGGTTTTTTGAGGCTGGCCCCTTTAGATAGGTACGGAGTAATGTGGACTTTGATGTGGGTGTTGCCAACTTGTGTGGATTTTGACATAGACTTAGGTGCCACCAGCTTATGGGGGTCTTGAATCGGGTACCGCCAGATTGTGCAGGCTTTGACTCATACTAGGTGCCACTAGCTTGTGTGGGCTTTAAAAAGGTGCCACTGACTTATAGGCATTGAAGAAGGTGCCACTGAATTGTGGACATCGAAAAGGTGCCACTAACTTATGGGCTTTGAAAAGGGTGCCACTGACTTATGGACTTCAAAAAGATGCCACTGACTTGTGGGCCTTGAAAAGGGTGCCATTGACTTATGGACTTAAAAAATGTGCCACTGACTTGTAGGCTTCGAAAAAGGTGCCACTGACTTATGGGCTTCGAAAAAGGTGCCACTGACTTGTGGACTTTGAAAAAGTGTCATTGACTTGTAGACTTCCTTTGAAAAGGGTGCCACTGACTTACAGGCTTTGAAAATGTGCCACTGACATGTGGGCTTTAAAAAGGTGCCACTGACTTGTGGGCTTTAAAGAGGGTGCCACTGATTTATGGGCTTTGAAAAAGGTGCCACTAATTTGTGGGCTTTGAAAAGGGTGCCACTGACTTATGGGCTTTGAAGATGGTGCCATTGACTTATGGGCTTTGAAGAAAGTGCCACCGACTTGTGGGCTTTAAAAAGGATGTTGACAAAGTTTTTTATAAAACTTCTAATACAAGTTTTTTTTAACAAAAGTTCATAACAAAATTTCTCGATGAAAGGGTTTTGGCATGAGTTCTTGACAAAGTTTTTGATGAATGTTCTCAACAAAAGTTTTTGATGATAGTTTCTGGACAACAATTTCTTGACACTGGCACTTTGATAGTAGTTTCTTAATAAAAATGGTTTTGACATAAAGTGATGAGAGGAAAAGAACCTTACTTGAATGACACTTAGCTTGTGAAGCTTGGAGTTCTTACTAGGAATTCCTTGGAGGTTTAGTAAACCTGGGTTGAAGTGGTATTGTGAAAATGATGATGTATGATGGTAATGTGGTGCATGATATAAAATGCTACCATGGTTGCATGATGTAAAGTCTAATACAGGAAATAGCCGTAGCTTTTTACAAGTCAACCAAACTCTACTAAGGATTACAATCCATCCTAGTTTAACTAGGGATTGGAATTTTCCTAATTCCATTGGGAATTGTAGGTTGTCCTAATTCCACTAAGGATATGACATAAAATCTATCACAGGAGGTAGCCATTGTGAATTATCTTGGTCTATTAGGGAGTGATGTTTTGATAGCTGAGTTATTCATCTATTTTCAAGAATTTAGATTATGGCTTTTCCTAATTCATGAGGCTCAACCATTTTTTTAACAACTGAAAGGCATTGTTAACAAATTTGGCGACTATTTGACTGATTACATTCATTTTTCTAGTTTCGATAGGATTAAGATAGAATGCACAGATTGATTTTTGGTTAGCTTGAAATGGTTTTTCTTGAGATATGGCTTATGAAAGCAAGAAATGGTTTAGTGTATGGTCATGTTAAACGAGTGTTTAGATGCCAGAAGTTCATGATCTTAACAATCAGGCCGTGAACAGAGTTCTCTATGCTTTTTTTTCCTTTTAATGTAATATCGAGATGTCCTGATGCACATTTCAATTGATTTATCAAACATTAGCAGTTAAATGACAAGTGCAATGTGAATTGCATAAGGGTTTAAAAGAAGCAAGGCAATATTTATTCATGATAGCAAAGAGATACAACTTATTATACTGTTTGACAAGCAATTGATAGGGTGGCCAAAAAGAGATCTTTTGGGCAAAAGATACCTCTGACAATCATGACATGGATGTTATTTAGGTGCTTTTCAGGATTTTTCTTAAACAGTTAATGTGACTAGTATGAGCTGATCTTTGGAAGATCCCTATAATTACTTTGCATTGTCTTGTAGGTGCTCTCAGTTTATGCCCCATCAAAATTGATCTTTTCAAGTTGCCCTTGCAGGTTTTCAATGTCGGGTTGGCTACCTAGATGCCTTTTTTGGATTTTCATCTAGAACTCTTTTTTTGTTTTCTTTTTTTATTTTTTTTTGTTTTTTTTTTTTTTGAAAGATGTTTTTTTTAGGTTTTCTCCTTCTATGTTTAATATTTCTTGATGAAATTTAAGTTGACTACGTTGGGTAAGGCATTGTCGTCCATATCTGACAAGATTAATGCCTTTCCAGAGAAGGCTTGCTTTACGACATATGGTCCTTCCTAATTGGGGGTCTATTTTCCTCATGCATCTTTGTGAATTGGGAGGATCTTCTTCAATACCAATTCGCTTGGGTGAAATTATTATGGGTGCATATTTTTGTCATGGGCTTGGATCATGCGTCTTTGATACATTTGACCATGGCAGATGGCTTTCATGCATTTTTCTTCGATGAGGTTGAACTGGTCATCTTTGTTCTTGACCCATTCAACCTCTTCAAGTTTGGTTTCCATCAAGACTTTAAGAGAAAAGATCTCTACTTTGATAGGCAACACAGTTTCCATCCCATAGACAAGGAAGAATGGGGTAGCGCCTGTAGAAGTGCGAACTAAGGTCTGATAGGCATGAAACGCAAAGAATAGATTCTCATGCCCGTCTTTGTAAGTCTCAGCCATTTTCTCAACTATTCTTTTGATGTTTTTGTTGGTTGCCTCAACTACCCATTCATCTTTGGGCAGTAAGGGATAGAATTATAATGCTAGATCTTGAACTAAAAGCAGATTGCTTGCATCATTTTATTGTTTAAGTTGCTTGCATTCTTTGTGATGATTTGGTTTGAGAGCTATATCTACAGATGATATCCCGCTTGACAAACTTATAGATGGTTGATCTAGTGACATTAGCATATAAGGTAGCCTCCACCCATTTGGTGAAATAGTAGATTGCTACCAAGATGAAGCAATGCCCACTGGAAGCTTTAGGGGTGACTAGCCCAATCACATCCATACCCTACATGGAGAAAGGCCAAAGGGTCATCATGACATGAAGTGGTGCTAAAGGGACATTGATCTTGTCCGTATAGATTTGACACTTATGGCATTTTCGGGTGTAATTGATGTAGTTTCTCTTGAGGGTCAACCAGTAATAACTCAATCTCATGATTTACTTGGCCATCCAATGTCCATTAGCATCTATGTCGCAAATCCCTTCATGAACTTCTTCTAGGATCCTTTTGGCTTCAGGAGTGTCGATGCATCTAAGCAATACTTGATTGTAACTTTTCTTGTATAAGATTTTTCCATCGAGAATGAATCCCATAGCCAGCCTTCTTGTAGTCCTTTATCAGTCTCCATTGCATGTATAGGATATAACTGATCCTTGATGTAACGAAAGATGTCAAAGTACCATGGTAGGCCATCCTTTTTTTTACACTTAACAATGAACTGGAGTTGAGATGCTCATCTGAATGGGTGCAACATCTGACTCTTGGTTGACTTTAAACATGGATGACAAAGAAGCCAAAACATCGGCTATTTGGTTCTCTTCTTGAGGTAAGTGTCAAAAATTGATACCATTAAATTCTTTCTTGAGTTCTGTTATCAGCTTCCCATACTGCATCAGCTTGGCATCACGAGTTTGCCATTCCCCTTTCAATTGGTAGATGACTAGGGCCGAAATCACTGAACACCTATAATGTCTTGACATTCCTTTTAATGGCTACTTGAAGCCCCATGACATAAGCTTCATATTCTGCAATATTATTTGTGTAGTCAAAATTTAGCTTTGTTGTGAACAAGTAATGACTCCCATCAAGTGACATCAATATTTTCCCAATTCCATGTCCTAGAGCATTTGATGCTCTATCAAAATACATCTTCCAAGATTGATCTTGGTTGGAGACATCTTCATCTTCAAAAATGCACATTAGATCTTTATCTGGGAAGTTGAAATTTAAGGGTTCATAATCATCTGCCGCTCGACTTGCCAAAAGGTTAGCTATCGCACTACCCTTGATGGCCTTTTGGTTGAGATAGGCAATGTCATATTCAAAAAGTAGGACTTGCCATCTAGCTAGCCTTCCTGATAGTGCAGAGGCTTTGCATAGATAGTTGATAGGATCAAGCCTTGCAATCAACCATATGGTGTGATACAGCATCTACTACCTAAGCCTTTTGGCTGTCCACACCAAAGCACAACACAACTTCTTAACTGCGGAGTAGTTGCACTCGTATTCTGTGAACTTTTTGCTTAAGTAGTAGATTGCTTGTTCTTTCTTTCTTGACTCATCATGTTGCTCTAATACACAACCCATAGATTTGTCTAAGACTGTCGAGTAAAGGATTAAAGGTCGGCTAGGCACCAGCAGTACCAACACTGGCAGGCTTGGCAAATAATGTTTTGACTTTACCAAAGGCTTTTTGACATGCCTCATTCCACTCTCTCAAATTTTGTTTGCAAAAGAGCTGAAAGATGGGGTCGTATTTGTCAGTGAGCTAGGATATGAATCTAGCATTGTAGTCCAGTCTCCCCAAAAAGCTTTTCACTTCTTTTTAGGTTTGAGGTGATGGCATATCTTGAATGGCTTTGACTTTGTCTGGGTCAACTTCAATCCCTTTTTCGCTGACTATAAAGCCTAGAAGTGTACCCGAAGTGACTCCGAAGGTACATTGGTAGGGTTAAATTTGAGTTAAAATTTTTATAGTTGTTCATAAAATTTTCGTAGGTCTGTGACATGCTCATCCTCTTTCGTTGACTTGGCAATCTTGTTGTTAATGTAGACCTTAATTTCTTTATGCATTATGTCATGGAATAGGGCTACCATAGCCCGTTTATAGGTTACCCCAGCATTTTTGAGTCTGATTGGCATGACATTATAGCAAAATATCCCTCACATGGTTATGAAGGTTAGTTTCTCCATGTTTTTGGACGCTATCTTGATCTGGTTATAGCCCGAGAATCCATCCATGAAGGAGAATAAAGAATTCTTGGCCCTGTTATCTACTAAAGTGTCGATATAGGGTATCAGGAAGTTATCCTTGGGGTTAGCTCGATTCAAATCTTGATAATCAATGCGCATTCATACTTTATCATTTTTCTTTAAGACTGGACTATATTGAAAACCCATTCTAGATATTTTACTACTTCGATAAACCCTACATCAAATTGCTTTTTAATTTCCTTTTTAATTTTGAGAAGTATTTCTGGCTTCATCCTCTTTAACTTTTGCCGGATTAGTTTGCATCTAGGCTTGATGGGAAGCTTACGGACCACTATATCAGTGTCTAGTCCTGGCATGTCTTGATATGACCAAGTGAATGCATCCCGATATTCCTGGAGTAGGTCTATCAGCTTGGTCCTAGTTGTCAACTTTATTGAGGTTTCAATTTTAACCTCCTTTCGATCCTCTTGAGTACCTAGATTTATCACTTCGTTAGGTCTTTATGGGGCATGATCTACTTCCCCTCTTGCTCAACTAATCTTAAGAGGTCTGATGGTATGAAGCTTTCTTTGAAATCTTCTTCGGGATCAACTTCACTAGTGCAAATTAACTGTACACATCCATATCACTGTCGTCAGAGCACCTGAAAAGGTGAAGAAATAAACATTGCAAAAGGCACACACAACCAAGGGATTTAGATAAAAATGGAGACAAAAGAGTAATGGAGACGAAAAGGTTAAAAAGTGATATAGACACACAAAATGGAATGATATATGCAAAAGTCATTTCATTGATAATGTTTAACAAAAATATCCATTACATAGGACACCTACCTATTTTTGGGTAAGGGTAGCTAGGTTTTCCTTTCTTTATATTATATAAAAAGAATAGGAAAAGCGAAAGGGTTTCCATTATGACCCCATCATCAAAATCAGTCTTAGTGGAAAGACACATATTTTATGGCTTGGTATCTTAGAGATAGAGGTTATAAAGTGCTCTGTTTAAGATAACCAAGACATCTTTAGCCTTTTGCTTTTCTGGTCAATTTGGATCAATTCATCCTTTCGAATGGAATATCTCATGGAAAGACGGGAACATTGTTGGCTTCGATTCCTCCTCTCAACCCAATGATCGAGTCACCCTCTAGTTGCGGATCATTCTTTCCTGCTGCTTTCTTGATTGTGCATTGGCCTTGAGTCCTAAGCCTTTTTTGTTGACTTGAGTGGTGACCTGCAAAGCTCAGGCCATCTCTTGCAAATTCTTGCCAAGCCCTTTTCCAGCATAGGAATCTTTGCCAAAAATCATTTTTAAACCCGAATGTGTACTCTTTGACAGGTGGGTTCAACTATTGGCAATCCTTCTCCTATAAATGTTCCATTAACAAACTTGAAGGATTGGAAGGATGACTCTGGTGCATCTTCATTAGGCTCTATGTAGATTTCTTCAGTGAAAGAAGTGGTGATCATTTCTTTTTCAGCCTCGATAGTGACTACTTTGTCATCCATCACAAATTTAAGCTTCTGATAGAGAAAGGATGGGATGGCCCCAGTGGAGTGTATCTATGGCCTTCCTAATAGGCTGTAAGATGGATTAATATCCATAACTTGAAAGTCAACTTCATATGTACATGGGCCTATCTAGAGCTAGATTATGATATTTCCAATTACTTTGTGACATGTTCCATCAAAAGCTTAGACTATGGTGTGGCTACTCTTGATGTTGGACTGATCGATATGGAGTTTACTTAATGTAGTCATATGCATAACAGTAAGGGCTGACCAATTGTCTATGAGTACTTTGGGCAAAATATGTTCCTTGCAATGGGTAGTGATATGCAGAGCTTTATAGCTACCCTTGCCTCCGGATGGGATCTCATCATTGGTTAAGGAGATATAATTATCGGCGATGATGTTGTTCATTAGTCGATCCAATTTATCCACAGAGACATCCACTGACACATATGCTTCGTTTAACACCTTCAATAATGCATTTCAATGAACCTTTAAATTAAGAAGCAGAGATAGCACAGTCTTGGGCTTAAAATTCTTTACTTGGGCCTGAGTGGTACAGATGCTTTGAGAGCATCAACCTTCTATTTTTCTTGAGCTGGCTAGCGTAACACCTACCACTACGGGTTAGGTGACTAACTCCTGACAGTTCCATTACAATAGTTATGGGAGTTAGTTCTTCGATCATCACTACTTGATTCTTGTACTTCCATGGGATAACTTTGTTGGTTTTATATGGGAATGGTTTAGGTACCTCAACAACTAACTTCGATGTAGGTGTCAAAAAATTAACCTCGAGATTTGACTTGCCATAAAGAATGAAGGGTTAATTTTTCTCGTAAGGTGGCTGTGTGGTTTCGTGTCCTATCATGTTGATAGGTTCAACATCATGTGTGGTTTCATGATAGAATTCTATCTAGCCTTCATTCATCATTCTTTGAACCATGGACCTAAACTCCTTGCATGTTTGTAGGGTATGACCTATAACTGTGTGGAAGTCACAAAAGTTGTCTAGATTGTCTTCTAATTTTTCTGTTGTGTTGAGCAATCTGACCTAAATCAATGCTTGCCAGACCAAGAACATTGGCATCCTTACATCCTTTATGCTTGTCTTGACTTCGTATTTGTTCTTAATGTCGATCATGTTTGCAGCTGGCTCAGTGTGGTTTGGTAAAGGATTAACGACAACATTTGGTCCCTGGTTCATCCAGAACTGTAAGACTTTTAAGTTAATTAGATTTTGCACATTTTGTTTGAAAGATATACAATTCCCAATGTCATGCCTTACTGCCTCAGCATGGTATTCATAGTGGGCATTAGGGTTATACCATTGTGAGTATGGTGGCTTCATTTCTAGGACATAGATTAGGGCCGCTAATGATTATAAAGCCAGGTTTGGTAGAGTTTCTTATAGGTCATAGGGATGGGATCAAAATGTTGTCTTTATTGATTTGCACCTCGATTGGCAGGTGCATTATTGGTTGTTCGATTGGTACTTTAGGGAACTTATGGAGGGTAGCTTTATGGTGGGTTTGATGGGATTGCAAATGATGGGTTGTAGGTTATGGCATGAATTGCCGAAGGGGGTATTATGATAGGGCGAGTATATAGTGTGCTTGGGTAGAGAGGGTCAGGTATTTGACATCGTTTTGGCTAAGATGAGCTAGCATAACTTATGGCATTGGCCTCTCCTTCCTTTTTTTTACTAGCAATAGGCTTATTGCTCCATCCAGGTGCTTCCCCGACAAACATTCTACCATTCTTAATGGCTATGTCAATCCTTTCTCTAGAAAAGACTAGGTCTGTGAATTTCTTGGTGGCATTTCCTAGAAGCTTCTCGTAATAAGGAGCATGTAAGGTATGAATGAAAGTAGTTGTCATCTTTTTTTCTATAAGGGAAGGCTGTACTAAGGCTGCTTCTTTTCTTCACCTTTAGGCATATTGCCTGAAACTTTCAGTGGATTTTTTCTTAAAATTCATTAGGGAAAGTCGGTCCAATGCCCAATCTGACATGTGCTGGTATTGGTTTAGAAAGGCCTTAGCCAAGTCGACCCCATGATTAGATTTTTCCATTGTCTAGCTTGATATACCACCGAGCTGCTACCCTAGTGAGGTTATGCTGGAAGCAATGGATAATGAGCTTTTCATCTTTCTCATACCTAGCCATCTTTCGCAGGTACATTTGGACATAGATGGAAGGGTCAGTGGTTCCACTGAATTTTTCAAACTTTGTAGCCTTAAACTTCGGGGGAATGACAAGGTTACACACTAAGGAAAGCGATTGCACATCAAGAGCTCTAAACTTGCTGCTTTCTTCAATAGCTCGGAGGCATTTTTCTAGTAGTTAGAATTTGTCATTTCTTCTACAGTCATGGTGAACTTTTGACCTTTCATTTTCTCTAGTTTCTCATGATCAAGGGTTATCGGATCAGCTAATGAAACTCCTGCATTAACCTCTTGAGTACTAAGAATGAATTGGCTTACCACAGATGACTGGCGGAGCCTGAGAAGTAGATGTAGGAGCGAGCCACTATTCTGGTCTAGTTTCCCCTTAGGTGGGTTCTGGATTATTGGTAGGGAGACTTTCAGTGTTGGGAAGATTATTCCTTATGTTGGCAGCGCTGGCTTACCCTTTTTCTTTCACGAAGATTGTCATTAGTTCCATAAGTCTTGTAATTTGAGTTTGCATTTCCTTTTGCTAATAGAGGATCTGGTCTTATGATTCCTTAACCATTAGCTCAAGTCGCTCAATACAAGCTTCATGATCACTCTCTATGATTTGTTTATGGCATCGTGTGTTGTAGTGATGCAGGATGTTAGGTTCTATTTTCCTGATTAACCTCGAAATCCCTTTCACTTTTATGGCCCAATTCCCGTATTAGACTTTCACTTAAAAATTTATTTGTTAATGAGTGTTTATGATGCAATGATGAGTTTAGATAATGAATGATTGATGTAGGTATATAGAACAAAATAGTGAAATTAAATGAGCATATGCATTTAAGACAATTGATTCCTAGAACAGCTTCGTCAAATAACATCATTCATAGAGCCATAAAAAGGTTTTTTTTTGCAACATGATTACATCTGAAATATCTAACATGATTATGTTATATAAACACATGATCAAGAAAGCCTAAAAGTTGCTGCTCACGATCATCGATAGGTATAATGTCTCGCCTTATGGACTGAGCTACCTCAATCATGTCGTCCACCTTTTGTTGAGCCATTTGAACTTGTTCAGTGAGGTGTTGATGTTGTACTTGGTAGTCAGACATGCCTGGTCGATTGTTGCTGCCATTCTAGTTTGCGTTGCTTGGAGGTCCTTCTTAGCTTATTGATATGACATCGACGAATCTGGAAAGACTGCTTTAACTTCTAGATTCTATAAGTGGGACTTCATTTTTAACCTAGGCAGTTCTCGCATCCCGCATTTGGGTCTTAATTCTTTGATTTCTTCTTTGGTAGGTAGAGGCAAGAGCTCGTGCCCTTGTGAATTTTTCTTTGCTGGTTCTAACTTCCTCCTTTTGATGATTCAGCTCATGATTAAGAATGGCAACTTTCACTTCCTATTCGACTAATGTCTTACCAATGCGACGGGACTTGTTAGCTTTTTAAAGCACCACATAATCCTTGGTTAGGCTTTTGAGGTCATCTTTGAGGTGATCCCTTTCTTTGATGACTTGATCTATTTCACTGCTTCTAAGATAGATATCCATCTCTAGCTGGCCTTTTTGCTCCTTAAGTTAAGAGATTTCTACAACAAAGGATGCTTTTTCTTATTTAAACTCCCTTCTAAATAGCTCGATCTCAGAAGGTGGCTCTTCTATTGGGATTTGTAATATCTCAGAGTTGAGTGGTGGAAATGAGTCATTGATACAGTAGGGTCTCCATTCTTCGTATCCAGGAATGGTATGGGTTCCTCTCTAGTATGTTTCCATACAATGGATCTTCTTCCAAGCTTGGAAAGCTAATTGGACTTTCGCTTTATAATTAGGCTCTCCATATTTAAAATCCCAATGTCCTAAGTCTTCGAAGAACGTGATGACTTACTGGCATTGAAACTAACACAATACCAAAAGAGGAGCATAACTGGTATTTCCCTATAATCCTGGGAGTAGTACACAAGTGTAGTCTCTACATCTATACATAATAGATTGAGGGAACACCCACGGGGCTCTCCATGTGATTTCTTCATCCTTAACATTTCATAATTCCTTAACCCAATGCTTTTCTATCATATCTTGATGACATTCTTCCTCTAACATTGTAGAAAGAGGACTGATCTTGAAGAAGAAATTTTGCCTGGCTCTCATTTTTCTAACACAGAGATAACTTAAGAGGCATATTTGGAGCAATGGGGCACACCCAATAACCTTCCTGTTCCTATTCTTTTACAAAAGCTGAAGGCGTGGATGGTTTCAGCGATGATGGTGGAAGCAAGGTTGATGTTGCAACATAGGCTCGAAAAGAAATCTGTGACTACCGCTTCTACATAACCTAAAGTCTTCTAGAATATAATGAGCTTTTGATCAGAAAGATTTACCATGGCCTCTTTCAAGCTGGCCCAAGAGATGCATCCATTGCTCCCTTTTACCTTGACGTGGCTATCAACCCATGCTTCTATGGCCCTAAAAACTTGCCTCAACCTTTTCCTGAATAGAGGAGATGTTAGCACTTTGCAATAAATCCAGTCTAACTTAGCCCTTTCGATGTTGGGCAAAGCTATGTACTCATCAAAGGTAGGGACTAAATCTTGTTGGTTAAAAGTGAAACATAGGTAGGCCAGAATCTAGAACTATGCCGCTGCTTGTAACAAGTCGTCATCCAACTTAACTTAAAGTAAGAGAGCTATATCCCTGTACTTTTTAGTGAAGGCTTTTTTCTTGTTATTGTCCCAAATGTACTTCAATTCCCGACAATCATTCTGACAAAAATCAATCTTAACCTCTTCATGCATTTCTAAGACGTAATCAGGCTTTAGAATATCCCTAGTTGACATTGGTGACCTTCTGACCATGTTCTGACATTTTCGAAGGACTTAATAGTGGAGATGAGCTCTTGCTCCATAAATGATGCCCCTTGTTGAACATTGAACCAGAACAATTGCCCTAAAATGATGATAGTCATGATAGTTATGATGAGATGATGTCTGTTCCAAGACATAAAACAAAGGAAAAACCAGTTAGTGAAACGTATAAGAGACAAATGTAAGGAATTAAAGAATTTAAGAACATTAAAAAAAAATATTCATTACACATCTCGACCAAGGTGGTGAGACAAGAAACAAGCAGTGTATCAACATGTCCAGATGCAACTTGCCCTTTTTGAGGTGATATAATATCTTATTTTGATAGAAAAATAACCAATTGGCTGTAATATTTGTTTATCACTACTAGTACGGATGCATACTAAGCCATGACTCGGACAGCATAACGGCTTACAGCATAAGACATCATGAATGATGGTTTATGCTCACCGTCACTTATTGTTTGACATGGTTTAGCTCGTAGGGCTTACTATATGAGGTTTAAATTAATGTCTAAATAGGTATCTGAATTACTCCTCTATCCGATAAAGACAGTCGAGGCACTCTAATCCTAAAGCCATCACGGGTTTGGCGGAACGGGTTCAATCTAGTGGATATATTTCCCTATGCAAATGCAAAAAGTTACTCACAAAAGACATAAGTAATTTGCATCCAGGAAGTTATTGCTATGCTGATGCGGAAGGTTACTCACAAAGGCAGATCACTTCCTCCTAATGATTGGGTTATAACCTCACCATGGAGTTTGGCAGGACTCTAATGCACATGAAAGTGCATGTTGTGTGATAGGGAAACAATCAAACCTTTTTGCTTACTCCCGTATTACTATTTTTATTAAACTGATGATTGTTCAAAAATAAGACAATCCTGACAATCATGCTAAACAAAAGATTAGTTGACAAAAAAAAAGGTTATAGTTAAATTATGATCGAAGATCGAAGGAACTAAGAACCTAGTAAGACACAGCTAGTTATTGGCCTAACTCTCTATACTATCCCCAGCGGAGTCGTCAAGCTATCGTAACGTACCTCAAGGTGGATCCTCACAGATCTATGGGTGTATACAACTTAAAATGTTTTTTTAACTAGGAAATGTCTTCTTGATTGAGACTTTTCCTTTGCAACGTGATAAGACTGAGAAAAGTATGAATTCTTGAATCGTGATACAGTAGGGGGACCATAAGATGAATCACTCATCTTATTAGTCTCGGATGACCATCACAAGTGGCCACCGCTTGGAGTTGCCACTGATCATTTTGGGCTAGGCATGATCGGATGCCTATTGAAACCTATTCTTGAGCTACAAAACTCAAAACATCGACCTCATGGTCTGCATGGTATAAAGATTCACCATTTGAGCTTGGGAGTTGGTTATGCATGATGAGACACGAACCTCCTCACAACGTCTGAAATCGGTACCTTACTAGTTATGTCTTATCTCAGTTTTGATTCTTTCACTCTTTTAATGCATGACTTGTATAGAAATACAAATCCAAGTTTTGATGAAAAGATTTAATCCCATATACGCCCCAGATAGATGGGGAATATAGACATTTTTAATAAAAATGACCTACTTTGAAAGTGGAATATTCCATTTTTGGCATTAAAGAGATATCCACACGGAATATCATCTTTAATTTTACTTGAAATGTTTTGAAAATATGAATGCAAATAATCAGTACAAAGAAATCATGTTAGTAAGGCAATAAATGAAGTAACATAACATGAACCATTCAATGTAATGATAAAAAAAAGGATAGGCTATTGGAATTTATCTCGCAATTGGCATCGATTATCTGGGAATAATTGAATCAACAATTTTTGAGACAGATCTAGGTTTCTTGATTAAATGAGGTTTTTCTTAAAAAATAAAAATGGGCTTGACTCTTGACACATTCATGGAAATCTGGGAAGAAGAAAAATTTAACTATAGTTGAAAGATGGGGTTAGAGATCCCTGATGATGACAAATAATTTTCACAAAGGAAGATTTTTAAATCAATAATTTTGAAAAAGTGGGGTTGGAGCATCCCTTCAGAAGGTCGAGGTTGGAGTATCCTCGAAAGTGACATGTCTGACACTTTTTAAAGAAGTCGAGTTAGAAAACTTAAGTTGACAAAACTTTATGATTTAGAAAATGAGTAAGCATTTTAACGCTTTTTGATAAAAGAAATTATTGTGAATGAGGATGGTAAATATGTATAAAAAAATTTGAGCCTTGATGTAAGCCTATGGGAGGTCAAAGCATGTTCTCGAGGCTGATTAAGATGATATGGTGACATTCGAATGTCTCGAGATGAAGCTTGGGAAAACAACTCAATTTTGACCATAACCAAAAATAGAGGGACAGCATCACACTATCCCACTTTCTAAATTTATTCTAAATTGGTTTAAAGGTTTTAGAGGGTGACCAAGATACCATTAGAAAGGTAACTTGATGAGGGTTAATTTAAAAATATTCCCAATATCCAAAAAAATCATTTTCTGGGGGAATAAATTTTCAAGTTTGGATTAATTACGTTGCTAACAGAGCATACGAGGGACAGGATGTTTCAAAATTTGAAAAATCACCTTTGATTCATTTGGTATCACAAAATTGCAAATGATACCTTCCTGAAAAGGGAATTTCATGAATTCTTTAGGAAAAATGTTTGAACGATTTGGAAAAATCATTTAGTGGGTCTAAACAGCCTGATCAAAATACATGTTGCTGATTCTAGGGGTTGTGGATAGTTTAGATTTGAAAAATCATAACTCTCTCATCCAGAATGATCCAAGGGTGAATAAGACATAGTTTTAAAGATTATTTGACACACTTTGAGGGAAAAATATCAAAAAATTCAAAAGAAATCATTTGGGATTTTAAATTGATTTTTTCAATTTGCAATAGTTATGCTGCCAATAGGGGACAAAGCAAAGCAGGGGATATTTTTTTTATTTTACTTTTGTGTTTTCAGGTCCAAACAGGGTCATTAAAATTCGAATGTTCATGACTGAAGGGAAAGAGTAGCATAAGCATCACGAACTCATTTGCACAGCCCCGAAGTAGTTTGGGATGATTAAACAGCCTGTGATCATACCACTCAAGGTTTCGACTCAAAAACAAGGCACAAACATTTCATGAACAAGTGCAGGGCCATTTTCATTGGAAAATTAGAAGATTTGAGCTCGTTTAACCAAGATTCCAGATCTAGAAAACTTAATTTTCCCCAAGATTTTTTTTCCTAACTTTAAGGAAAATGCTAAGTTCCTGCTAATAGTCATTGGTTGAGGTTAACATGCTTGGCTTAGGGAGGTTTTGAAAATCAGTTTTTTTTTACAGCCATCAAACACGCACTTAGACAAGGAGAAGACAATGAACATACAAGGGGATAGCACATAACATGAATAGGGATGCTAACTTTACTAATGGTCTTGATATAGAAAGCGTTATGCACACATCTCATGAAGTGAAGCACGCTGAAAATGACAATGATTCATGGCAAAATGCAAGCTAACATATAAACATGCTTTAAATAGGCTAGGCTAAAGATTTTTGCATGGATTGAACATAACATGATGCATGAATATGGCATAAAATGCATGAACAAGA
This sequence comes from Adansonia grandidieri, assembly GCA_038382065.1. Lineage (NCBI taxonomy): Eukaryota > Viridiplantae > Streptophyta > Magnoliopsida > Malvales > Malvaceae > Adansonia > Adansonia grandidieri. The sequence continues at coordinate 15 of JBBYHK010479857.1, read as the reverse complement.
GCTATCAAAAAAATA
>JBBYHK010479847.1:0-18069 GCA_038382065.1 Adansonia grandidieri | reverse complement strand
AATGAAAATTTAATAAAAGAAGGAACATTTAAAGTGATAAGAATCAAGAGCCATAACAATCAAAATCAAATGTAATCTAAAAATAAAATCAAGTCGGATCATAAATTCATAAATCGAAAGCTTAGATCCTTTGAATCATTTATATCACAAAAAAAAAAAAAAACAATTAGGGAGATAAAATAATAAAATCAAGCATTCTGACAAGGCATCTGATTTGTCACAGCCAACAAAAATTAAGTTTTCCTTTTATACCTTTGTTTGTCTATAGACAAAGCTGCACCATTGACATTGGCTTATTATATTTGTTGTACCATTGGATTTCTAAACCAGGCACCTTGTATTTGCATTTTCACCACAAGATGAACAAAGGGAAGAAAACAAAAGATTTTATCAAGACAATGCTTTCTACTAAGTGCTTTAAACCTAAACAGCTTATAAAGAAAAGATGTGATGCAAAAATTACACAATAAACAATCTAATCATCTACACATGTTTCAACTATCGTAATGTGATTGCATATGACTTCAAAACCAAGATGTGTATGATCAATTTGCCCACATTTCTTTCCTTCTACCCCCTTAGGTCCTATTGAAAGACTTTAGGTCCGTTGTTCCATAGACCTCCGGCATAGCATTCTTCTTTGCACTACTTTTCAACATGTCAATAAATTATGTTTCAGAGATGTCTCCAACATTACATGATTAGAAATGCCAAAAGCGCATCTTTTCCTTTGTAGATTTTGCAATGCCCGATCGGTTAGCTAGATTTTTGCCATGATCTCACTTACCTTTTGAGAATATTAGACAACGAAAAAGAAAATTAAAATGAAAATAATTGAGATTTCTAATAAATTAATGATCCAAAAACTTGTAACATTAATAAAATAAAAAATTTTATAAAATAAAGTACCTATTAAATTTATTAGAATAGAAAGGAAATGTAAAAAAAGTTACACTTTAACAAAGAAAAACTTTGAAAAAAAAGAGAAAAAAAAGTTGAATCAAGAGGCAAAAAGCATTGTTATCTCTACAAAAAAAGCTTTTAGAAAGAAATTAGCATCATGAAAATAAAAAATATATATAAAAAAATAAAAGACAACGATGACTATGTTTTACTCTCTATTTATACCGTAAACATCGATTATGACTTTCTTGGTCTACCCATCCCTTACTGTATCACTTCCATCCCTAGTTTCTTCTTTTTCTTATCTCTTCTTCTCTTTTTTCCCTATGGATTTTACTTATATTACTAAAAAAAATGAAAAAGATGAAAAGTAGATGAAAACAAAATATGGGAGTAGGTGAGATAAATAGAAAAAACGAAGGAAAGGGGAAAAATGAGGGTAGTTAAGCTGGTGAAGAAAAGAAGGAAAATAGAAAAAGGGAATGTCTGTCGTGGGTTAAGAAGGCAAAATTAAAACTAGGCAGGAAAATTCCAAAAAAAGGGGAAATCTAACAAAAAAAAGTTAAATGCAAGAAAATTATTAAAAAATATATATATAAATTTTTGAATGTATTAAGAAAAAATGGAAATTACCATTATACCCTTAATGTAAAAATCATTATTTACCTTTCCCTCCACTAAGTTCTTATGCTATTTTCAAAACAAAGAAGAAAGGTGAACAAGAAGGGTTGCCTGCCGAGTCCTTATTGGCTACAGACAGGGGTCGTCAGTGGTGTCTGGAGGTGAAATTAAGGTTTAGATGTGAAATAGACTGTGACCTATGAGTATCACTGTAAATTCGTCCCCTGATTTCCATGTTGTTCCCATCATCCTCTTGTTCAATGTTAGTGTGGAGGCTAACCTTATCAAGTACATTATTTGGCAAAAAATTATAAGCAAGGAATATGGAGGTATGTTGTAGTTATTTTAGGACTGTAGCATTAGATGTTTAATTATAATTGATTGATTATGGTTATTGGTATTTAGCAAGAATTCAAAAAATTTAGGGGATATATATATGAAGAATGTAATTTTTTAGGATATTTGATTGCGTAGAATATAAAGATTGATATGTACAGCAAGATTCAATGACACATTTGGTATAAGTACATTATGTAAATAATGTTTCCATACTTAGAAAAAGATTCGGAGATAAAATTTTTTGAACCGATTTATTTTAGATGTAAGGATTGCGGCCAACATATGTTATCATGTAGAAACCAATATTATCTTGATGAATTGGAGGTCATTGTCTTATCGTTATTGGGATATGCATAGGGAGACCCAATTCTATGCAGTAAGTTAAGGATTAGTTGTACATTCGGTTGTGGCTAGTCATACATTCATACATCCACACATATACATAAAGGCATGAGTACTTACTAAGGACTCTTGATATTCCCTACATGAATCCAATGCGTAAGCGCATTTCATAATGTGCATACAACGTACTTCATGTACATTACCGGTAAAATGTACACTAAATGCATTACTTCTTGCGTGCCTTGTATGATTCTCATGTATCTTGTCCAACGAATTTGCACAATAACTCCCAGACATTTTCACTTGTTTAATGGGTACACGGTGCAGTGTAAGATTATTTTTATGCTCATGTACATTCATTAGAAACTAGTTGTACATTTAGTTGTAATCAATTGTACATTTAGTTGTAATCAATTGTACATTTAGTTGTAATCTATTGTACATTCAATTGTAGTCAGTCATACATTAGTATATCTGCATACGTACATCAAGGCATGTATGCCTATGAAGGACTCTTGATGTTCCCTACGCAAATCCAAGTCCTAAGCATATTTTGTACCGCATCTATCATGGACTGGTGTACGTTATTAGTGAAATGTACACTAAGTGCATTACTTGTTGCATGCTTTCTGTGATTCTCATGTATCTTGTCCGACGAATGCACATAATTACTCTTGAACATTTTCTCTTCTTTCATAGGTGAAGTGTAGGATCGGTTTTTTGCTTAAGTATATTCATTAGAAGCCAGTTGTACATTTGGTTGCAATCAGTTGTACATTTAGTTGTAATCAGTTATACATTCAATTATAGTCAGTTGTACATTTGTATATCTGCTCATGTACATTAAGGCATGCGTACCTACTAAGGACTTGATGTTCCCTACATGAATCCAACGTATAAGTGCACTTCATAATGCGCCTACCACGTACTTGGTGTACGTTATCGGTGAAATGTATACTAAATGCATTACTTGTTGAGTGCCCGCATGATTCTCATGTATCTTGTCTGACGAATATGCACGATTGCTCTCAAATATTTGTTTTCTTTCATGGGTACATAGTGCAATGTAGGATCAGTTTTTTTGCTCTAATATATTCAATAGAAGCTAGTTGTACTTTTAGTTGTAATCAGTTATACATTTAGTTGTAATCAGTTGTACATTCATGCATATGCCCATGTACATCAAGGAATGCATACTACTAATGACTTTTGATGTTCCCTACACGAATCCAATGCGTAAGCGTATTTCATAATATGCCTACCATATACTTCGGTATGTTATTGGTGAAATGTACACTAAGTGCATTACTTCTTACGTGCCTTGTGTGATTCTTATGTATCTTATCTGACGAATGTGCACGATTGCTCTCGAATATTTTTTTTCTTTCATGGGTACACAGTGGAGCATATGATTGATTTTTTGCTCTTGTACATCCATAAAAAGCCAGTTGTATATTCAATTGTAGCCAGTCGTATGTTCATATATTCGCACACCTACATCAAGACATGCATACCTGTTAAGGACTCTTGATGTTCTCTACACGAATTCAATGCCTAAGCGCATTTCGTAATGCACCTACCAGGTACTTGGTGTACGTTATTGGTGAAATGTACACTAAGTGCAATACCTGTTGTACGCTTTACATGATTATCATGTGTCTTGTCCAATAAATGTGCACAATTGCTCTCTGACTTTTTCACATGGTTCATGGCCTTGCGGTTTAGCGTTGAATTAGATTTAGGGTCTTAAACATTTATTTTTTTCTTAATTGAACATTTGGTTGAAGTTCTACGTGATGGGTGTTATGGTGACATATACATTAACTGCATCAATTGTTTGGAATGGTTACGTGATTGTCATATTTGGTTTTCAACTAATTCGTATAGTTGACCTCGACACTTGGCCTTGGGTTCACGATTATACGGTTTAGCATAGGATCGATTGATGTCTTCTACATTCACTTATTGGTCAATTATAAATTTGGATATAGTATGTCATACATTCAGTTACAATCAGTTGTACATTTAATTGTAATCATTAGTACATATAGTTGATGTGAGAATTTTTCTTGCAATGAAATCTAAAGCAACTTTTAAAAAGAAGGCCAAGAAAATCCGAACAAAGGTTACATTCCATAGGCCAAGGACACTGAAGAAGGATAGGAACCCTAAGTATACATGTATCAATCTTTCATCAAGGAATAAGCTTGATCATTATCAGATCCTCAAGTTTTCCCCTACAACTAAGTCAGTGGAAGAAGATTAAAGACAACAACACTTTGGTTTTCATTTTTGACATTCATGCAGATAAAAAGAAGATAAAAGATGCTGTCAAAAAGATGTATGATATTTAAGCCAAGAAAGTGAACACCTTGATCTGATAAAACATTATATGTGCTTGTTAACTAACATTGTGTCCATGAGCTAGTTTATATTTACAGTACCTTTCTTTTTATAGCTCATGGTGTTCTACCATTGGTATAATCATTACTGCATAAGTTTGTAGAACAATAGATATTTTGACATTCATTGGATAGTTCATCTGTTATTAACAAGCTACATATGAGGAATCAAGAACAAGAATGCTTTGAACTTTCTACGATAGTATATAACTATATATAGTTACTTATGATCGTATTCTTTAATCATGTCTATTTACTTGTGGGAAAATGACTATTGAAGATGAATATAGACTATTTTTTTGAGAAAAAAACAATACCCATATCATTCAATACATTGCTATTGAATATCATTCGTACAACTGATAGTTAGTTATATGGATTGGGTATAATACAATAATGGACATGGACAAAAATTGTTCATTTCAAACCACATCGAATGTATACAGTTCTTGTTACAATAACCTTATACAAGCGTACAAAAAGCTACACAGGTATATCCCTTACATTGCATTACAGTCCACTGTGAAAATAAACATGGAAGCCCAAAACAACCTTAATCGTCCTAACTATGCCTTCGGCTGCATGACTTTGTTTATAGTAATATGGATATCTACCACATTCATATTCTATTCAATGTGCCTAAAATTACAAAATATTATTTCCAAAACAATGCCAGCCCAAGGCTTGCAACCTTTGGCTACGTACGAAAATGAGAAACGAATGAAGTCGAAGAATTAAAAGTGTTATGTAGATGTAGCTGAAATAATTATTGTACATGCAAAACATTTTGATCTAGCAGTAAGACTTTGTTAGAGATTACATAGATTTGGTGATCTACATAAAGCACATTTGTGGCTAACTTGCTTACATTTTTAACATTATATGGGACGTTTCTTAATGAATTGAGATTCTTACACGCTTCACTTTCGGCTTTCCTGGTGGCCTCTTCGTTAAAGGTGGCTTTAAGGATATATGGCATCCATTCCTATCTGATGGAGGCATATATGGTAGGTTATGAGTTTCAATCAGAGCCATGGTCATGGCATAAATTCACTCCTGTATAACTGATATATAATAATCCTCGACAAATACAAATATGTCTCCATGTTTTGCGTCGATGATGGCATGTGCATGCGCGTAAGGCAGTCCACTCATTTGCCAAGCTAAGGAAGTGCATTCTCAGCTAGCCAAGTCCACGTCCACGTCCTTTCTTCCCTAACTAACCTTAGCCCTGAAATCATTGTAAAGAGAGATGTTGAAGTATTTGCCTATGGCAACATTATCCTGTAATTTTAGATCCACAGCAAGCTCTACTCCGTTCTTTTAATTCCTTACCTCATATTTTGATTTATAAAGTTTGTCGGCCAACTTTTTCTTATGCTCATTTATGAGGATAGTTATGTCATGCCTTCTTTCTTGAACTAACCATGCATTGAATGGCTCCGCGACATTTGTTGTTATGTGGTCCCAATGATGAGTCTTGAACTTGGACAACACCCAATGTTTAGTTTGGTTGTTTACCACCCATTCAGCTAGCTTTTTTTTTGTATATGGCTAAATTATTCATTGCAGCATTGTAATCTGATTCTAGTCTTGCATAGAGCATTGCACCCAATAACTAAAGCATCTGCTCCTTCACATTTTTCCTACCGACTATCACTTTGTTAACTTTAAAACTGAGGTTTTCCTTAATATGTTGATAAAAGTATGCATGAGAGGCTGTAATGATATGTAAAGTTTTACTTCACATTTCTCTCCAACGGCAGTAATGATATTCTGCTGCCTATCGAATATTATGGTAATGGATACATGTCTCGTAACATTGGTCTTTAAAATTCCCCAAGAACCAGATCTAATCCTTAGACTCTTGGATCTGATTACTGCAAATGCCAAAGGGAAAAGCTAATTATTTGCATCAATAGAGCTAGGTGAGAACAAGGTGCCTTTATGAGGACCGCTCAAGTGGAAACTGTCAATAAAAAGCATCCCTCTACAGCCATTCAGAAAACTAACAATGCTGCATCCATATGCTATAAACAATTGCTTAAAATATCATTCTGAATTGAATGTGCATATTGTAATGCTTGGAGGGTTTACATCTTGAACCTGTATGCACATCCATGGTATTAATCTGTATGAGTCCTGGGCCTTCCCATTCAACATCTTCATAGACTGCTCTTTGTATAACCAAGCCTGTTTGTATGCAATTCAAATTTCACAGTTGACTTCAAATGCTATTCGAATTTGATGTGGAGTAGTGTTAGGTGGCAAATTCAATTTCTCTATTACGATGGCAGCAGCAAACTTGGACTTTATTTGAGGTCTTCCATCAATCGTATCTTGAGCATTGTGGTTGTATTTATCTATAAAGGTACCTATTACCATAAATTTTGTTGCTCCTATCCTATGAGCTATTAAATGCCAAGGGCATCCTTCTACCCTATAGTCGACACTTATGAATGACTTGCTATTCTTCTTGAAGGTGTACGAAAATCCATTTGCCACATTATACTGATAAAGTGCAAACCTGAATATAGGTGCATCTTTGAAAGTTCAATAGCTGTCAATGATTTTATCTTTCTAGATACCATTGATGAACCAATCTTTTGTTGAGCTAGTACAATCTATTACAACAGATGAGCTAAAATCCTGTGCACAATTAGTAGATAAAATTATAGTGTTTCCATCCACTATAATAGTGTTTTCATGCGAGCCTTCATTATCCTTAGGCGCACTACATACGTCATGTGTACAATAAAAACTATAAGCTCATTATGCTAACAATCAATGAAGGTGAAATTAGAATTGTTAGGACAAATATTCATACTCATACTAACACTAAGTAAACGACATTAATAGGTTGAGCAAACGTCTTATCCTCTTCATAGGGATTAGAATCCTCATGATCTAATATATAGAAATTTGACTTTTTATCACTAAGCTTGACCAAATCTTTCAAACTAGCATCATTCACCAAATATATGAGCAAAGTTGGGTCAAAGTCCAATGTATATATGAAAATATGATGGTCAAGGTTCATTGATAATTTATCTCCAATCTGTCTACGTAATTCCAAGAAAGTGGTGTTCTTATCAATCATCACCATAACTATTGATCCACCATAATATTCCACAGAGTTGCTAGTTATGACAATCTCACCATTAATATGGCAATAACAATAAACTTGTTTGTTTGAAGTGGAGAAAGTTATCACAAGTTCAGTTTATTATACATAAAATTCTATGTGCAAAGGGGACTCTTCATACACTACATACATTAACACATAGACCCTTATTTGAGTAAAAGCTTGCACTGAAACCCTCAAATATGTCTGCATGCAACTCTGACTTTCTGTGTATTACTTAGCACTGCCTATACAAATTCCATGAATGGAAATCACCACATTCTATTTTAAGGATATGGTGCATGCAGATAATTGTTAAGAGGACTTCAAATTGTACACAGCTCATGCACACTAAATCTAAAGAGTTATGATGGGGTAGTCTGAAAGGGGAAGTAGTAGTTGCAGCTCAAATGTTGGGCAAAAAAAGAGAAATTCGTGTTGGACATTATGGTGAAAAGAGCTAATCCCGACCCATACCATGCTGTCTGAACAAACTTATGATAGAAAGAATGATGGCTTGTCGATTTGAAGGGAAACTTCTTAAGTACACAAAGAAGGGCTTAGTTCTGTATGGTTAAAGTTACATTCAATTAAAGCAGAGGGCATATACATGGACATATGGATTTATAGCACTAGATATTGTGATAAACTAAATAGGGGGCATACGTCAATGTAGTCCAACTAGGCTAACCCTAAAAGAGCCAGCTCTAACCATAGTCTATTGTGACTCGCTCCATTGCAACTACAACTGATATCCACCTTTAAATAATAATAAACAATTATAGATATTTTTTGATTATGGGTTTTTTATCTGGATTCGAATATAAACCCAAAATATGATAATGAGCATTTTTATCCGTATGCATTATCAATATATAGATATGTTTTATTTGCTATTGTATGTTATATATACAGTTAAATTATTTATCTATAAAGTTATACACTCAGTGATTATATATTTATATATAAAAGTTTTGGGGAAATGTGCACAATTATGAAAAAATTATGAAGAAATTAGTAGGGAATCGGCTCAATAATTGTTTAAGAACTGGCTCCCACGTCACAAGGGAACCAGCTCTTTGCCTTTTTAGGAATCGACTCACACATATCCATGGAACTGACTTTATGCTTCTTTAGGAACTGGCTTCCATATAACCAGGGAATCGACTCAATGCTTCAAACTGAACCAGCTTCCATATAACCAGGGAACCAACTCCATGCTTATTTCGGAACTGGCTCCCTCTTAATTTTCTGACTCAAGACTTTGAACAACCAGCTCCCAAATGGGATGGGAACTGACTGTATTTGACTTACGACCTTGCTCCCACTTAAGAAGAAACCCGCTCCATATGGGTTAAGAATTGGCTCCTATATTCTGCTTAAATTGAAACCCCCTACAAAGTTATAATTGAAAGGCTAGCTCCTTAAAACCTTTCAAACCCTAAAACCCTTGGGTTATAGTAACCATTGCATTTCACTAAAACCCACCAAGAACGAAAATGTCAATCACCAATTTGGACTTGGCAACATAGACTTAGATTCAGAAGAGGGCTCTTGAAGCAAAATAGTACCAGACAATAAACGCAATAGTGAATGATAGTGGAACTAATCCCCTTACAGAAGCTCAACCTTGGCAATCCATAAACAACTTTAACTTTCTAAAGCAGGAATGTCATTTTAATGATTTTTTTGGGTCAAAAGGGTATTAAGAAGAAAACTTATTAATGTAAGGTTCCTACAACAACTCGATTTTACATACTTTAATACTTTAATATTGATATACGGAAACATGATAGTGTAGAAGAATGTTTTGAAAATGTTGTTGAGATTTTCAATGTCAATTTTTTCCACACATATTGGTGGGAAGCAAATACTGGTCAGTCTCAAAAGTTTGTGTAAGGCATTTGGTATGGATTTTATGCCCTATAGCCAATGTGAACCGTATATGAGTTAATGCATATTAAATCATGCTAAGGTCGTGTTTAAGGACTCATCTTTGCAACGTATTAAGACTAATACTAATAGCCTGAATATACATTAAAGATTATTGCATTTGATAGTAGTCCATATATTTATCCTTATTGGAGGGAAATTTGCCACAATGAGTCATGAAGACATATGGCTTATGTCTTGCTTAATGAGGGCAGAAATCCAAGCTTATATTTCACCATTCCTTCAAAAATCAGGGCTACCTACAATAGCAATAGGAGAATTCTTCTGTATACATCCATTATATCTGAGTTCCCACTATGTTGTGGAGTTTGTTGCACTAATGAAATAGGAACTTCAGTCTCCAAGACTTATGCAATAAGGCAAGCGAGCTTAAAGAAGTTTGGCTTTGACTTGGATGGAGGGAATAGATAAAATGCAGCAAAAGGAAAGCAAAAGAAGAAGCCAAACTTATTTGGACTTTTCACGACAGAAGTATCAAGTGTACCTTCCAAAAATAAGGATTTTTTGACAACTAGCATGGTCTTGGAAAATGTAGAGATGCTGAGAACAAAAATGGACAAAATGGAGGAACACATGGTTGTAATGAGATCAGATGTCGCGAACATGGTCAGACAGATTGGTTTTCAAGTTAAATTTGTTAGAGACAAGGTTGTGGCCAACTTATCTACCCAATTTACTTGCTCAGAAATGACTACAAATAAAGATATGAATATCATTGTCGAGGGAGAACGATTATGGGATGATAAGGTGTATAGAAGTTCCCTATTACGTATACGACACTTTAACAATAAGGATCTTAATTGATGTTGTATTTTTTTTCATCGCCTTTACTTAGTTGAGTTATGGATTATGGTAGACTCTATTACCATATATGGATCGACTAATGAACTTCACTTAACATGAATGATAAGGACTGAATTATAATAATCAACCACCAGAGCGAAATACCAAAAAACTCATTGTTCTTAATGTCAACGGTGTGTTGGCAGGTCTAGTCCACTCGTCAAAGTGTCCACCAGATTTCAAAAGGCAAAAAATCTACTCTTGCATAAGTAAGGCATTCATTCCAGTAGCAGAGTGACAGCACCATAATAGTTTTCATTAATAAAATGCCTAACAATCAACTGGTAACTTCCTTCCTATGATACAATTCTCATGGTGAAATTACACAATTTCTCAGTTTCACAAAGACCATTCTATAAGGATTTCATATGGTTCTACTTTGACACCTTTGAAGTTGGGATTTGGTCATACAAAAGTAAGTAAATTGCGTATTAAATCCTAGGGCAAAACCTTTGAGACACTAAATTGTAATATCGTTTGTTGAGACGTAGGAAAAACTTGAAAGGTGTTTTAACATATTTGCTTGGTGATATGAAGGATAGATTGTTGTTTTGTTATGTAAACTGTAGCAAACTTCATTCAAATTGTGTGAAATGTATGATGATCAAGTAAGCTTAAATCTAACATATCGATTTCTCTTATTATAAGATGGGTACCATTGTACAAAAATGAAATAGGCATTGTCAACAATCCTGCAAAGCCTATATTGTTTAAGGATCTACAGAATCTACGGGATAGATGCGACGACCTTAGGGAGAAGGGTTATGATGAGTTGAACACATTGTTGTTGGATGACACTCCTTACAAATCCTCGCTACATCCTATAAGTAATTTCATGGATGTGATATCATGAGACATATGACTTCCTGACATAATGTAGGAATTCACCATTGAGTTATTTTCTCATTCACTTATGATTTGATTTGCCTGATCAGATGATTTCGACATTTTCCAATGTGATGTAGCCACACAATGTAATATTCCCATGTACATATAAATTTGGGGATGACACTGATGCTTCATTAGGTGAGTTTGTAAATTACTTATAGGAAAAGTATTATTGCGCATTAACTTATTACATTCATTTACATTAACTAATCTGTTGTACTATCTATGGGTAGAGGATTCCGTCCTTCATTGGCAAATTGTAATGCTATTAACACAATAACTTCCGCATGTGCAGGTGTTGAGAAACCAGCAGAAGTGAAAAACGTCTCGAACTTTGTACAGCAAAACTAAATTAGACAAGACCCTACCACTGAAAGACATAAGGATTGGGAGTTTTACTCATGAGTTATTAGGATTTTAGATGAATTGCACCATAAATAATACACGAACGTTCAGTTGTTGGCTCTATTCAACTTATTAGGCTAATCATTTTCTGTAATTCTTACTTGTTGGTTTCTGGTGCTTATATCTGCATAGTGAAGATGTACAATAAGATAAATGAACTTCTGATGTCTTAAACAATTATATTCAATTATAAAAGTGTATTTTTCCACCTATTTATGACCTTTGTTTAAATGGATACATAGTTTCCATATTCAAAGTTTTAAAGTTGTATAGAATGTTATGATGTAACCAACATTGAATTCGCTTTGACATCCATGTACACAGTTCTTGAATTGCTAAAAATCTATATTACTATAACAATATATTGAAGCTGAAGATAACCGAGTTCAAAGAGGCTTTCTTAAATTGCAAATGCACATATAGTGAAACTTGAATACACATATGCACACCTCCAATATAAACAGTCAAATATGGTAACCTGGCATGCCAATCCCTAAATATATTTCAATGCATCTAACACAGATTTAAGCTTCTGCATCACTTAAGCTTTATCTCAATTCTCACCTCAAACTCAATAGTATATTTATCCATATACATCTGATGGGTATATTGGAGTTCTTCTATAAGGGATTGCCATGCCATGTCAATCAATATCTATTTATTGTACATTTATTTGTAGTGTTCGAACATTTCATAGTTTTAGTCATCGATCTCAAAGCTGAAATGTACTTTCATATGAGTAATCTTATTCTTAATGGCTGATGTTTTTGCTTTCTTCTCATCTTCCTGAAACTTACTTTCCACTAAAATATATGTCAAGTTCTTTGATTCATGGAATGGCATAATATGAATAACAATCATGTATTCATTCTTTGCATTGTGTACTACTTGATAAGTTGGACTACCATATCCACATGCATAGCAACATGCGCATAAGGTCCTAAAAGTCAATTGAGATAATTTCCATTGGCCTGTAACCAAAGACTATAGAGAGATGGTTAACAGTAGTTATTATGAAGACAAAAAATAAGAAAAAGAAAATGGATACAATTTTAATTCTGACTCCAATATTGATACATATATATAGGGTTTAGGGCCATAACAGTTGTTGGGGTGGTTACTAAAATTTCATTTGACTCCATGCACCACTTAACACGGTTAGAAGTGGATAATTAATAGGAAAATTTATGGATAAAAAAATATAAGTCCATTTCATATGCTTAATATCAATTAGTCTAAGCCAAAATGGTTATGAATTGTAGAATGAGGAATATAGAGTGTATAGTGAATATAAATTGGTTATTTGATTGTTTACAATCACGTTAAACCATTACCCCATAACTACCTTCAATAGTGGGATGTCTACATTGTATGCTTTCAGTTTAGAAAAAATCTGCTTGATGTCAAAATAATACTAGTCATTCATTTGATTAATATTTTCAAATTAACAATGTATTTTCAAAGTTTTTAATTTAATTTTATATGAATGAACATATGATCGTAAATTAATGTATATAGACCATTTACAAAAGGTGCACAATTTAGTAATTGAATCTTTATATGGTAATTACTGAACTCACATTTCAGAATTTTTTAATGTTCATATGAGAATTTCTGAATGTACATATTAGATTTGTTGATTATATGGACCTAATTGTATGTACAATTAATTGTACTTACATTTACTAACTAAACACTAGTATGAATATAACTAAATGTACGTATGACAACCACTATCAAGCTGAATCAGCAAAGTTGATTTGTCATAAAACAACCGTCACATAACTAGTAAAGAAAAATGTTAAGAAAATTATGTCGTTTCTTATGTACAAACAAATTCTAACGTCAAATGTACAAATAAGTTTCAAGAAGGCTATGTAGATAGTATGGATAATAGCTAATATATTTATCTACCGGTATAAATGGATTAATATCAAAGACATATACAAGTGCAAGTGGAGAATTAAGAAAATTGAAAATTGGATTGATGTTATATAATATAATATATGCAACATTCATGTACATCATTTAAAGAATTTAATCTGTAGATTTGGTGACCATAAACCCTTACAAACCCTATACCAATTTCAAAATCCTATGTACACTTTATACACCCTAAACACTAGTCAGCATGCTTAGTACTCTATCTTTTTCTGTATTCCTCTAATCCAAAATCAATTGTATCATGAGTTTTAGTTTGTACTTCTTCGCATCAGCCTATAAAAAAGCCAATGCATTTGTTATCACACAAATAATAGTTATGACTGTAAGTAAAGAGTGAATCTTATGCACTGCATACTTACTCGACTCAATGGTGGAGTGATTCGGCTATTCTAACCATGCTTAAATAAGAATACCCCACAATCATCAGAACTGTAATACAACGCAAAAACTAGTTAAGTCTAAACCCACTATAAACACAGAACCAAAAAAAATAGACCCAAACTAGTATTTTGATAAGCAATTAAAGATTTACTTATTATCTAACTGCCACTCCAATTAGACACGTCTCTCCTTGTACTGCTAAACAACATCTATGGCTGGATGGTTCTACTCACACAGCAAAGTAGGTAAAACTTCTACTGCAAGTGAGAACATATATTACATCAGAATTATAGTAAACTTTATCTTAACGTATCACCTTAGACAAGGATACTATAAGTTACGTTTTCTTACACATTACTAATTCTCTGAGGAGTCAAAAGTGATCCTTCCCTAATCGTGACCTTCTGGAAACTTCTATCTCAAAAGACACTGTATTAATGCAATACGCAACCTAATGATTGTTTGCACATAATGGCAAGCATATCTAAATATTATATAAAGTATTAACAACAAATCATAACTATTTACACGTACAAACAACTTATTTCACCTTACATCCATAATTGATATACACCAATTGAGCTCCTGCTATTTCAACGTTATATGGTTCAACTGCTATAAAATTAGCAAAATGAGTCACGAAATCATGTTGGCTTATCTTTCCTCTAGGCTTGTAGTGCAATATCACACCCAACGTGAAAATGTCATTGCATATTAACATTTGCTAACTATGACAACAAACATTCAATGAAACATGTGCATTCTGATGTATATCTCATCACAAGGTCAAAATAATACTGCCAATTAGGAGGTTAGAATAACCCGACGCAGCTTTGATTTCTTGCTTACATAAACTTTCTTCGCATTAATCACACGTACATACATTCCACTATCTGAAATATATGTTGATAAACAAACTATTGTGTTCATCATGAGAATATACATGTTCATGTAATGCGATATGTACAAAAGCCAAGTTTAACATACCATGTTGCTCACCCAATTGGATTTCATCAACGATAACATGTTCGTCCTTGTTAGATGTCAGTCATGCATTTCACAGAGTGATTACAACAAAATGTGATAGATAGGTTCTAATTCTTTTAAATGTAAGCGCGACTGCTCTACAATATGTATGCTGAACTCACTCCATAGATTGGTTTTCATCCCATGCATACTCTACCACAGCTCTTTCAAATTTCATCAATAAGCCAACTAGCCAACTAAACAAATATGGTGATTGAAGATTAGAAGTAGCCCTAACCACCCTATGAACATGTGGAGAACTCCTAATCATGCTCACATTAGCATCACCACGTATTTCTTCCTCTGCCATATCCAATACCACATCCTTAGGAGGAAGCAACATATTTACTGAAAATTGCAACTAGTCTCAAATGGTTTAAACTGACGTGATGGGGATCCTTCAATCTCTTTGACGATGGTCATCATTTCTCTCTGCCTCGGCTACTCCATTTCATTTGCAACATCTAGCATTCCACTATTTCCATGTAATGATGACAACTTTGCTAGTGCTATCATATCACAGAGATTGTCTTTGTGCAAGTTCGCAATCTTCTAGTTTCATTTCATTATCTCATTAGTTTGTGACCTGATCTTTCGCAAAATAACCTATAGCATAAGGTTATAGGTTGTATAAAACATATTACACAAAACTGTATAAAACATAGCCTTCATTTTTGCCGATGTTAATTGTTAACAGCACTCAAAGCTTACACTTTATAAGCCTAATAAAAAAAGGAAAATTAAACATACCATCACCTCCAAATCTAACTGCATAGATTCATTTCCCTTACCACTTTCATCCCTCATAAGTTTAATGTCACTTACAACCTACAAACATAATTGCACAACATTTATGGTGACAACAATTATAATAGCTGTAAATATTCAATTCACTATTTTAAGGCATAACTGTTTAACTGATAACCAAAAACAAAATAAGTTTTAACGATATCACTATAGTTACCTGCCCAAAACCATATCCACCATACTCTTCCTCTTACTGTATGCATTTTTGGACTGAGTCATCATCCCATTAGCTTATCCGAGGCATAGCACAAGCTACGCATCTTTCGGATAGGACAACCCTATCCAAGTAAAACATCTAAAAAAATTTTCTATATTATATCTCCAATTGAAGCTTACTAAGATAATGTTATATACTGAAATCAGTCACTAAAGCATAATTTTTCATACCTGGAGAAATAGGATGCAGTCGATCAGCTATGTTATGCACTTTCTTCCTTTATGCTTTCTAACAGTGTCAACCAGGTGCTTCAACATAAACCCACCCTAATTGTATGCCTTCATTTGCACTAGATCAAAGATGATCTTCACGAGCTTCAAATTAACCTTCACCCTACTACTCGATGCTAAGATAAACCTTATCACATACAATACAAACAGCTTCTTCTAATCATCTAAATCTGTTACAGTGTGTAACAAATCCTCAACATCGGATAATGAATTTGAAGGCAACACCCTATTACACCATGCCTTTATCTCATCATTCTCCTATATAGCTTGTTCCGTAACTTCTATCCTGTTAGAAGGAATGTCAAACACTAGACCAACATTGGTATCCCTAATTGCAATGACATGGTTCAACCATGTCGAAGCATTATTTAATGTGTACACACAATGGTGACGTAAAAAGGTTACATTCAAACTCAAAAAAATCATCAAAACCTATTTCTCTAAATGCATTCTCCTTTTTATCGCCACCTATAACAACCTTATTCATTAACCTGACCAACCTACTTGGGCAGCAACAGGTGCTTACTTTACAAAGAGGCTGCAATTTTGTATGGTTTCATGTTATCTAAATTTGGCAAATATTAATACATTAAATCATATACTATCAGAAAAAATAACTTTATCATTGTAAATTTTGTTTTCTTATCTGCTCTTTTACGATGGCTTCAATCCGTGTGTGCCTTCGTTTTATGTTACACCTATAAATATTATACTATTATAAATCTAGACCCATGTATATATATGTAAATATATATATTGACAACAACCTTTCAAAATTAAAACACTTTGCCATCGATACATGCTTATTGTTAAAATCGCAATCCCTTTTCACTACCATTTAATAACCGTAGCTAATATTTAGCAATCTGGAACATGGATGTAAGAGGAGGCGATGTCGCCCGGCAAAAAAGTGTTTTAAAGATGTCAAAAAGGCCTAGGGATCATATCAAAGGTAAATACAAAGATGTGGCATCAAATGACATAGTCCAAGGTATTCGGGGATAAAAGATATGAGAAAATTCACAATTTTACTTGAATGTATCGATAAATGGTTGTCATGTATCGATATAATGCTCCAACGCGCCAAAAATTTGAAATGTCCCCATTTGTATCAATACAACATGTCGATGTATCGATACAACATGTAGATGTATCAATACATAAGCCTCTATATCGATATAGGACCCCATGTATCGATACTAGACCATGCCAAGACCAAAACATGTATTCTGTAAAGGAATGTATCGATACATATCAACATGTATTGATACAGTGGTTCATAGTGTCGATACAATGGTTTATAGTATCAATACATTGATCATTGTATCGATACAATGTTTATTTATCGATACACATAAGGTTTTTGGACCAATTGTATCGATACATTTGCAATGTATCGATACATGCAGGTAATTTTTATGGTCTGGCCATTTTTTACTCATCTACCATTGATCCAAAACTTGATTTTAACTCATTTCTTTCCATAAGGAAAGATTAAAACACATATCAGATTACGAATTTAGACTATTGAATTAATTATAACATCTTTTTGAAGTCTAAGTTGGATAAAAAAAGGGTCAACATCACATGATCACCCTACTCCTTAGCTTGTTAACCAATATCACCATTAGCCACCCTATTTGC